>JAUPFN010000014.1:35890594-35965594 GCA_036924255.1 Apodemia mormo | reverse complement strand
CGAATCCAATTATGTGCGACCCAGAGGGCTTTCGGGTTAAAAAATATTAAATGCCCACTTGATATTGTATAAAATATATTAAATTACATTTTTATTCACTTTATTTCACAAGAATTTTAACACATTCAACCGCCCTCTCAAAACTGAGGAGGTTCTCAATTAGGCTGTTTTTTATCATCAGATAGCAAACATGCCGATGGCTCTGCTGGTTGAAAGAGAAACAATTATCTATAGACACCAAAGATGTTAATGGTGTGATGAGATGGCAATACCAAATACATAAGTCTACCGGCTACCTTACCCTTCAAATTAGTAAACGACAAAGACAATAATTGATGCTATTGCGGTTGAAATACGTAAAGCGGTGGTACTATACCCGGACGAGACGATGCAGAACTTTACCTTTCGTAAATTTCGTGAAACTCAGTGGTAGAGTTCTGAACGTCTTGGGCGAGTTTGTTACCACCTCCTTAGCCACAATAGCATTATTGTTTGTCCCTGTCGTGTTCCGGTTTGAAGGGTAAAGTAGCCGGCAAATTTATGTTGTGGCATTTTTTCGTAACAAAGCAGCGCACCATTAAAGGTCATTGCCCATAGCGACATTTTATAGCGATGCAGTAGCGATGCTGTCACTCGTCAGCATCGATACAGTCGCGAAGCGGTTGCTAGCTGTGTGCCCTTGCCCACGGGCCCAGATTCAGTCGCGATGCAACCGCGATACTGTCGCACTTTTGTCGCGATGCAAACATGATTCAGTCACACGCGCCACCCTATCTATCTATCAAAGCGGGCTACACCGCACTTAGCCGCACTACGGGCTATTGTGTGTCTTACGTATAGTGGCTAATCCTGCCAACCCAGCTCCCTCCAAAAGTTTAGGACAGTATGGGGATACCCAAACATCTCCACATACGTAGTCCGGTCCTTCAGAAACTGAGCCTTAGGTAATTTAGCTCCACGCACTCCAGCAGCACTTGGTGTGGCCACTCTCTCTCCGTTCTCTCCCCGATATCGCCCGACACGGTCGCGATGCAGTAGCGCATTGGCATCGCTATTTAATTGTATCGCGTTGCAAATCTGCAAATGCGGCTAACACGCATTAGTAGCAATCTACAAACATTCGACGATCGAACGAACGATCTAAACTCGGCATCACTACAAAAAGTCACCGTGGGCGAGGAACCTTAACGTATTTTTTGTCTATATGAGATCGTTACCTTTTTCCCAGTATGATAACACTATAAAAACTGCGAATAACTAACATTTACAATCATATCACACTTGAAACTAGAAACTCATTACTAACTCGATAATGAGTTTGTAGCGGTCAAGCAATATTCATCGTTACAATACATAAAAAACAAGCATTATCTAAATCGCGGTATAGCAATTATTTTTTTTACAACACTAAAACTTCAAGTTTCAAAGTTTCTCAGATGGACTTCGGTTACCAGGCAGTACACTTTTTCTCCACGTACAACAGTGACGTTATCAACCTTCACAGTAGTGACGTCACCTCGACGTCCATCATCTCAACACTAGTTGTCACGCTGGTTCTACGCTAAAGAGTTCAATCGTACTGACCAGAGGCACCACAATTTCACTAAACTGAAATCCAAGTACATTTGTCGTAATATACATTTGCCTAGGCATGTAGTTTATTTTTTTTTTAACCAAGCTAGCTAGTTAGCTATATAGCTATAAATTATGTTACCATTAAAACCAATTTTTTAATATGTGCACACCATACCATGGTAGAATATACTGGTAGAATACAAAAGTAGAATATGTTGGTAACTTTGAATAATTTTAATAACTTTTAACACCCATATTCTTGCAAACAAATATTTTTCATTTTATTTTAACAAAATTAAGATTCCATGCCATTATTTAAGTGGTCGATATTTTTATATCACAGAATAACAAAGATGCAGATCGCTTTCATGATGAAATGAGATAATTATCATACATAGAAAACAATGATGTAAATGGTGAATTACTATTCACGTAACATGTTAATAGTGCTACGTTCACAAGTTTATCACCTTACCCTATAAACTGAATACAATAGTGACAAGCACTGATATTATTACAGCAGGAATAAGTGAATCTATGGCACCAAACTATCTACTCATGTGGCCTAGCGATGGAATCAGGTTACCTACTAAAGTCAGAATGACAGTCATCGACGTGACGTCACCACAGTGAAGTTTGATGACGTCACGGATGGACGTGGAAAAGGAAAGTTCTATCCAACTAGATAAAGTGTAAATAAGTAATCGATAATCAAAAGAACTTTATTCAATAAAACTTTTTACAAGTTATTTTGACGCATCAATATTTTTTAACACTACTAACGGATCGGAAACGCAGCCACATACAGAAGATCCTGCGGGAGAAACTCAGGGGGCTTGTCTTTTTTTATACAATTTTTTTTCACAGTATTACAGTATAAGATTACAGTACTGCATGAGGACCGCAGTCCACTTGAGAATCGTTTAAACTTGTATTTAGTGTTAAAAGAAAAATTATTGTTATACTGCGATTTAGATTTTACTTAAATGTTTATGTATTGTAATTTGTAACGTTGAATATTGCTTGACCTCCACCAAGTGATTATCGAGTTAGTAATGAGTTTCTAGTTTCAAATGTAATTATTTGTGTTAAAACTTGTGGTGTTTGTTTGGGATTTATTCCCGTGTTTGAAGTTATTACTGTAAATGTTTGTTATACGCAGTTTTCGTATTTAATATTTACATCTGTTCACTGTATAATAAAAGTATCAGTATATAGCATATAATAATTGTATTTTTTTCTTAGGTTCATAGACGTGTAGACAGTTCTCCTAATGGTCTTTCCATAAAACTATCGCCTACAGAGACCGAAGGCGATGAAGATAAAATATTATCTCTATTAACGTAATTTGGGCAGTGATTTTATATCTTTTTATCACGTTTATTATTTGAATATATGTAGTTTTAAATATAAATGCATAAATGCGAATATGCTGTAGCCTTCCTTCTATTCCGTTCTGTCACTTTTACGGTTAGTCTACCTTTTTAACTACTCTTATTTTTCTATATTTTCACACCTTTTAAACCTTCCCTGGACTTCAATTGGCCATTCGTTAGTCTCGCTAAAACTAACGAACAGCAATTGATTTTTATATATAGACTAGCTGACCCGGCAAACGTTATTCTGCCAGTTTTGAGTCTTTTCCGTTTTTTTTAAAATATTTTTTCACCTTTTAAACCTAACCTGAACCCCCATGAATATTTTAAGACCAAAATTAACCAAATCGGTTCAGCCGTTCTCGAGTTTTAGCGAAATTAATGAACAGATAATTGATTTTTATATGTATATATATAGATAGATATATGGTACCAATCAAGGTAGGTACCTTGCCTGGTACCATCGAAATAATTATGAACTGGCTTCAAAATATTCTTGTATTCGAAAATACATAGGAATTACTTTGTTAATAACACATGAAATTACTTTCTTCTATTATATTAAGGTCTTCACACACTGTGATTATTCGAATTTAACAAAATATTAAGATATAAAAAATTCAACTCAAGTCTAAGGGTAAATAAAGAATTAAATGTGATATATAAATGTAGTATTTTTATAACACACTAGCTAACACATATGGCTTCGTCCGCGAATAGGTTAACGTAACATCAATATAAGAAAATTTTTACAAATTTTCATTCATTATATCAACCCGTTATGAATTAATTTTTGTAACATATATGGAACTAGCTGTACCCGCTATTTCTCCCGCGTGGAAAAATTTCTAAAATAAAAGTCCCGGGTTTTTGCCTACATAATTCCCGTTTTCGTGATATATCCGGGATAAAAACTATCATATGTCCTTTCCCGGGTCTCAGACTTTTTGTACTCTCTTGTGATCATTTCTGAACCACATTTCATCCAAATCGGGTCAGTGGTTTAGGCGTGAAGAAAAGACAGACAGACAGATTTACTTTCGCATTCATAATATTAGTTGGATTTACTATGTGGAAGAGTTCTGCACTATCTCGCTCGGGTCTGGTACCACCGACTTACCTATTCCTGCCACAATGGCGTCAGTGCTTGCCACTGTTGTGATCCGATTAGGAGGTTAAGATAGCCGTTTAACTTATACATGTGGCATTATATCTCGCCACAAGATAGCAACGCACCATTAACACCTATGGTGTCTTTAGGCGATGTTTAACTCTTTCCATTAGGAGACCCATCTGCTTGTTTGGTATCTTATGATATATAAAAATATGGATGTAGTCTGTGTTCAACCCTGGGTCTTCAACTTTCCCCTTGCCAAATTTAATTAAAATCGGATCAGCGGCTTAGCCGTAAAAGCATAACAGACAGCCAAAGCCATATAAACTTTCACATTTATAATATAAGTATGAATAAATAAAATAAATTTAATAGTTGCAAATTAAAGCAATACCAATATACTAATGGTTTAAATGATGCTTACTCTCCTGGCATGGAAATGAAACCACAATATATCTTTTTTCTCTCTAAATAACATTAGTGACAGATTTATATAATTTTAAATTGAATGGAATGTTAGTGATGTGACTGGTACCTATTTGACGATACTAATACAAAGAAATTCATGTTATAGTTAAAATCAAAATATATTTAATAAACACCCCAAACCAGAAATTCAATTTTGCTCGTAAGTCATCACACGTATGCCTGACCGTGTTTTAAATCGAAGTCTAGGCGTGTTTCGATTTTACGAATACCATGCCCTGGATTTATACTTGGGGCATTCGGGGCCCAGGGTGGCAAATTTTCAGGGACGACAAAATTTATTTTTCTTTTTCTGAAATCTGACCCCGTTTTAAATCTAAGTCAAGCCTCGTTTCATTCGGTATGTTCAGGGATGTATAATAATCCCTTGATTATTGTGATATTCCCCAATTACCCCTGTGTCGATCCTGGATCCCATTTGCAGAATAGATCACCTGCCATTCTGCCAGGCTGTTCGTAAAAAGCGAATAGTTCGTACTGCTACCATCCTGACTACTAAGTGGAAGAGTTCTGCAACATCTCGCTCGGAATTACCGCCTTACCTAATCCTGCCGTAATAGCTTCAACACTTATCGTGACTACAGGGCGGTCGCTAGTATTTAAAATTTCTTAAAACGACGGTTGGGTTTATTTATTTACCAATAAAACCAACAGCGTTAGATTATTACAATGAAATAACAAAGGTACCTTTCATATTTGTAAGAATAATAAATTATATCGCACCTTGAAAACAAAAGTGGCATTATCCAAAAATAGTAATTTTTCAGTATGGCGGTTTAAAGTTTTTGACGCAGCAAAGTGATTTATATCTAAATTAATATGTAGTAAATTAATATCGTAAAAGTATCCAGAATGTTACAATACAGGTTTTTGCATTAGTAGCGTTTTCTTTGAAATAATTTAGATGTCGTTTGTACTTTTAGAACGTTGGAAGAGCGTAAATCACGGCTGTAAAAAATTGACAGGTTAATAAGTCGGCTATAGCTGAACATAATTTGGACACCAGCACTGATCACTGTATTGAATTCCACCGACCTCAAGTTCTTTCTACTGAGCTACACTATGTTCCCCGTATGGTATGAGAAGCTATTGAAATTAGAAAATATAAAAATTTTAATAAGGAAGACGGATTTAAATTATCTCCTGCTTGGAATCCAGTGATTAATAGAATACAGCCTTTGCACATGCAAGTGAATAAAGTTCAAGATACGGTTAGTGTTGTGTGTAGGCTAAATTCGAAAAAAAAAACCAGAAGGGGGTAGATGAAAATCGATCCCGACGTGAAAGACGGAGGAAACTCGCTGCTCCAGTCTGCTCGTGACCACGGTCAATGTAACTTGGCCGAAACGTCGAGCTTTACAAGTAAGTTCTATATATGTACGCGTTATTGACCCGTTTATATATTTTTAAAAATAGATGTCGTTTTAACTAAGAATTACCGTTTTTTGTATAATGCCACTTTTGTTATCAAGGTATGATATGTATAATACCTACTTCTGCTAGTGCAGATTGAAAAGTTTAATGGTAGTATGAAAAAATTAACAAAATAAAACAAAAGTATTAAAACAAGTAAGTTATGTCATATGTGTGATTATACATATTTAAGCAATTCTCTTTGAATACTTACATGTTTGGTTAAATTAAATATGTCAATATCTCCAATGCATGATGCATTGGAGATATTGACATATCCTTGCGCTGCCAATAAATCAGAGTTGAGTTGTGTGTGCTGACCTTTACACTATAACATTAGTGACAGATGCCCATCACTCGAAAGCAGATACGTCGTTAATGCGCTCCATCGCTCGGCGATCACGTAACCCTCAGCCTGCCCCCGTCGCCAGCGTGTAATGGAACGTAAACAAAGGGAGGTCAGCCATTGTTAAATGACACCTTAGTGCGAGATTGCTTTGCGCATTATTTCAAAATCAAAGTTTAATTTTCCGCCTCTAAAAATGCCTCTAAATGGAACCTTTGTTTTATTTCTTTATTTTTCTTATATCATAAGATAGCAAACAAGTATATGGTCCTATGGATTAAAAAGAAACCGTTGCCTATTGATAACAAAATAGACTACCAAGGGTAGTGCTAAGAAAGATTTGTGGTCTGATAACGGGTCATTGCCATATGAATAAACGCATGCACGCCATAGGGCTAACGGACAGTCCGCTGTGTAGAGCGTGCTTAAACCATGAGGAAACTCCCTACCACGTGCTATATGAGTGCGTGGAAGTTTGATACCTAAGGGCCCAGCTCTTCAAAGAGAATGAAACGTACAAGGAGCTATTTCAGAATCCTTCTACGGTACTAGACCTCTGGAATGAGCTGGGTTGGCAAGAATAGCCACTATACCTGTGCGCACAATGGCCCGTAATGTGGCTAAGTGCGATATAGCATGCTTTACTGTCTGCTTTTAGTCAGAAAAAGTGCAACAACATTTTCCTAGCCCGGTAATCGAATTCTGAATTTCATAATAAAAGCAAAGTATTGATAAACCACTACTATTTTTCTTAATCAGAAATTGATCTTTTACAAATATTGAATTACCGAAATTTTGAGTTCAAATTCGAATGATATCTTTAAAAGTTGTAATAAGGTCTTATGTTTATTTTTTTTGTGAAGAAAAAGGTAATTTATTTTTAACTAGCTGTTGCGTCCAGCCCGCATCATTATAAAAGTTTTTGGCGAATCCCGCGGGATCACCTAATTTTTCCGAAATAAAAAGTGTTAAGTAAGTGTGTGTGTAAGTGTAAGTAGTAGCCTATGTGCTATTCCAGGTCATTATCTATTTGTGTGCCAAATTTCAATCAAATCTGTTTAGTAGTTTTTGCGTGATTGAGTAACAAACATCCATCCAAACATCCAAACTGTCGCATTTATAATATTAATATAGATATATTAATACATGAAAGAAAAACTTTTGGCCACTTTTTAAGACAATTGCGCGAATAGTAGAGAATGAAATTTGGCACAGTTAAAATTTACATTCCTGAGGAATATGCAGAAACCTAATACATTAAATTATTATACATTAAATTAATAAAACTAACATTACACTACATTCAAGTGACATACATGATAATATGAATTTGCGGAAACCTAATATTTTTAAACAATATGCCTTAGAAATACATTTAATTTATATAGTTTCTGTAAAATAAGATTCTATGTATTACTTTCTTTAATCGTGTTCAATAAAACATTAAGATAGTTAATTAATTAGTTTTTTTTATATCATAAGATAGCAAACAAGGAGATGGGTCTCCTGATGGAAAGAGTCAACCATCGCCTATAGACACCAAAGGTGTTGATGGTGCGTTGCTATCTTGTGGCGAGGTCTAATGCCACATGCATAAGTTTACCGGCTACCTTACCCTCCAAACCGGAACACGACAGCGACAAGCACTGACGCAATTGCGGCAGGAATAGGTAAGGCGCTGACCCGGGCGAGACAATGCAGAACTCTACCACCTAGTAGCCACGATGGTAGTGACTCGCATAGCCAATCGGTCGCCTTTTACGACCTGCCTGGCAGAACGGCAGTTGGTCTATTCTTCAAAGGAGCCCGGAACCAACACGGGGAATAAACAGGTTAACAAAAACTAAACATTACATTTATGTGATATACATGATAATATGCACGATATACACACATGTATGTATATGTCGCAGTGAAATTGTCAATAGCCGTTAGATTATAATCTACCTAGGGGTTTTATTATTTGGTTAGGTTAGGTTAGCAGTTAAATTATAATATCACTTAGGTAAATTATAATCTAACGGTACTGACAATTTCATTGCGACATATATACTATTTTCTTTATGGCCAACAACAGTGGCCAAACCTAAAAGAGATTTTATTATTTAATCTATGGTCGAATTTCGACCACAGGCGATCGCTAATTAAACATAAAGTCACTGGTGATCGGAATTGAAGTCATTAATGGAAACATCACAAACATTAATGATAAAAGGAGCGCTGCCAATATCTAGTATCAGTAAATAAAAGCGTCCAATAACCTAAATATAGCACTAACTGCGCTGGAAACAGCGTTTGTGTCGTTATTGGTCGCTCGCGTGATTCTATGCCGTGGCAAATCAAACACACGGGCCCGGGAGCCACGAAAACAGCGATAGATTCGCGTGCAATAAACGATCTTGACGCCAGGAATTTTAACGTAAGACCTTGATCGTAACTATCACTACTATCTATGGAAATCTTTATTATTAGTAATTTGTCCAGTGATATTTGTTTAAATAAGACTGCAAGATTTCTGACGTAACAGATCCACGAAAACAGCGGATAAATAAATATCATCGCCTTTTTTTAAATCAGATTAGCCTTTTACGACTAGACAAAAGTGTTATTGAAGATTTTTGAGGTTTTCCTCTAAAATACAAAATCCCAGGGCAAATAAAAGTGGTGGAGTTATTGTTTTCTGTTAAAAATCCAAATCTCAGGAGCAAATCAAATTTAGGCTCAGATGAGCACAAAAGTAAAAATGTCGACCCCAGTTAGTCTGACCGAGAAGTGGGGATTCTCCGAGTAGTCGAATAACTTTTTGAATCAATTGTCCTAAAAATATGAGCTATGGTCCATTCTCAAATATTGCAATTATTAACAAAAAAAAAGAAATGAAATTTGGATAAAACATCCTTAAAGAGGAGGAAATTTCTTAAAAAAATCTCGACTGGTGGATCTGTATCTCTGTTACATAAAGTTAATTGAACGTTACATAAAGTGCGCGCTGTCGCAAAAAATAGAGTACGCACACTATTTTTTAAATAACATTAACTATTATATTAAAAATTCCATAAAAACATTGTACTACGAGTATATAGGCTTTCCAGAAAAAACCCTCGTTAGTCAATTATTTTTAATCATTTTACATATATATATATATATATATATATATATATATATATATATATATATATATACATATATATATATATATATATATATATGTGTGTGTGTGTGTGTGTGTGTGTTTAAAAAGATACGTAATTTCATTTTATTTCATAAAAAGTTTTAAAAATCTTAGTTAATAAAATAAAAAGAAATTTCAACTTTTACAACATAATACTAATTGTGCGGTTCTTAATATTAGCCGACATCCCAGAAAAATTACTTAATTAACAATATTGTAGGATTTAAATTTTTTTATATCATAAGATAGCAAACAAGCAGATGGCTCTCCTGATGGAAAGAGAAACCATCGCCTATAGACACCAAAGATGTTCATGATACGTTACAATTCGTATGGCGAGATGGCAATGCCACATGCATAAGTCTACCGGCTACTTTATCCCCCAAACCGGAACACGACAATGATAAGCATAGAATAGATAAGGCGGTGGTACCAAATATTCGCGAAAGACGATGTGCAACTCTATCACCTAGTAGTCATGATGGTAGTGACGTGTATAGCGAATCGGTCGCCTTTATGATCTGCCTGGCAGAACGGCAGTTGGTCTATTTTCAAAGAAGCCTGGACCAACACGGGGAAAAAAGATTTAAAAATATATGACTAACGAGGGTTTTTTCTGGAAAGCCTATATACTCGTAGTACAATGTTTTTATGAAATTTTTAACGTGGTACAATGTTTTTATTAAATTTTTAATATAACAGTTAATGTTATTTAAAAAATAGTATGCGTATTCTATTTTGCGACAGCGCGCACTTTGCTGTTAAGGCTTTACGGCTATTTTAAGCGTTCAATTAATACTTTATATAATAGAGATACAGATCTACCAGTCGAGATTTTTTTAAGAAATTTCCTCCTCTTTAAGGATCTTTAATCAAAATTTCATTCCTTTTTTTTGTTAATAATTACAATATTTGAGAATGGAGCATAGCTCATATTTTTAGGACAATTGATTCAAAAAGTTATTCGACTACTCGGAGAATCCCCACTTCTCGGCCAGACTAACTGGGGTCGACATTTTTATTTTTGTGCTTATCTGAGCCTAAATTTGATTTGCTCTTGAGGTTTAGATTTTTAAGAAAAACAACAACTCCACCACTTTGATTTGCTCTTGGGATTTTGTATTTTAGAGGAAAACCTCAAAAATCTTCAATACCACTTTTGCCTAGTCGTAAAAGGCTATCCGATTTTAAAAAAGGCGATGATATTTATCTATCCGCTGTTTTCGTGGATCTATTTCGTCCATCTGCGAAACAGGACCATGAACTTTGCCCTTATTCCGCAAATCGACAATCCAGAATTATTTCCTGCTCCACTCAGCCTTACACTGCGAGACTGTTTCACTGCGACACTAAAACAGACATATACGGGATTTATATCTAGGAAAGTTGAATTTTTGATTGTCATTTTATTGAGTTAGATAAATAAATATGTAGACACGATCAGATAAATTGATATGTAGACACGATAAATAGTTCAGTGTGTTCCTTTGTTAACCTGAACTTATATCGCATAAAATCCATACTAATATAACTAGCAAAAAGCAGAGCTTTGTAGGGGCTCGCAAAGTTATACTATCTAGTAATATTGTTAGAAAAGTATTTTTATGAGAATTACATCTTTTAATGTATAGACTTTATTTATAATAATAAAGTCTATAATCTTTTAATGTATAGAAAAATAAATAATAAAGTATTTCATCTCTCGCATTGTATATCTGTTTTGTTAATCTTTCACCTACCATTCTTTGTACATGTCCGAACCAACGGAGCATGCCCTTTCTCATCTTTACACCAACACTTTCTTTCAAGCATAACTTTTCTCTCACTTCAACATTACGTACCTGGTCCTGCGTTGATTATACTTTCATGCCCTTCTAACATACTCAACTCTCACTTTCATACAATATCGTTGGGATAGGCATGCATAGGAATGATTATGCAGGGCAAGAGGGGCACCCTGACTTAAAACTAACGCTCTATTCACTCTGTTCCCCGCCAGCCTGCCAGCCCCCCCCTCTCTCCCTCTCTCTCTCCCCTCTCCCTCTCCCCTCCCCCTCCCATCTCCCACTCCCCCTCTCCCCCTCCCCCTCCCCCTCCCCCTCTCCCCCTATCCCTCTCTCCCCCTCCCCCTCTCCCCCTATCCCTCTCTCCCCCTCCCCCTCTCCCTCTCCCTCTCCCTATCCCTATCCCTCTCCCTGTCCCTCTCCCCCTCTCCCTCTCTCCCCCTACCTCTCTCCCCCTCCCTCTCCCTCACTCCCTCTCCCTCTCCCTCTCTCTCTCCCCCTCCCTCTCTCCCCCTCCCTCTCTCCCTCTCTCTCCATCCCTCTCCCCCTCTCTCTCCCTCTCTCCATCTCCCCCTACCTCTCTCCCCCTCCCCCTCTCTCTCTCCCCTCTCCCTCTCCCCTCCCCCTCCCCATCTCCCACTCCCCCTCCCCCTCTCCCTCTCTCCCTATGCCTCTCCCTCTCTACCCCTCTCCCTCTCCCTCTCCCCCCTCCCCTCTCCCTATCCCTCTCCCTCTCTCTCTCCCTCTTCCTCTCACCCTCCCTCTCCCTCTCCCCCCTCCCTCCCCCCCCTCTCCCTCTTCCTCCCCCTCTCCCTCTCCTTCTTCCTCTCCCTCTCTCTCCCTCTCTCTATTTTATGGTAGATAACATATCTAGACATGAATTTAAACTACTACGTCGAAGCACAAACCTAAAAGTCCGATAATTTTTGAGTAAAATGTACCACAAAAGTGCATAGAAAGTGGCCTAATAAATGCGAAAATCTATCAGTGCGTCTATTTGTCTGTTATTCTGCTTTCATGTGAAACTGTTGGTCCAATTTTGATGAAATTTGGCTTGGAGGAGATAGTTTTAAGTCTGGCGTAAAATTTCATTTTTTTAATTATCAACTCCTGACGGATTAAAATAGGGGATTAATGTTTGTATAAAAAATTACTCTACTTACGAGGGAAGCTACGCAGGTCAACTAGTCCTACTACAATTATGAAAGTTTGTCTGTCTGTTACGCTTTCATAGCTAAACCGCAGAACTGATAAGACCAGGTTGCAAATAAATAATTTTTCATTTTTAATTTCAAAAAAATAAATAAACTACCTTTGTCAAAAAAACAACCCCTACAAGACTAAAATAGGGGGTGAAAGATTACATAAAATTCATTTTATTCATAGCTCTACTTGAAAGTGAATCTCTGTCTTTCTATCAGGCAGTTCGTAAAATGATTATTGGGTGTTAGAGCTTTTTTATCCGGGTTTTTTATCACCATCTTACCTTCTCAGTCCCTCATCGCCTTACCGTACTAGTAGTTAAATGTATAAGTCTTTATGATAGTTAACAGGTTTGGCTAATAGGAGCTTACAGAAAAATATATAGTCAAAGTCAAAATAAAAATGTTTTATTGAAAACTGGGTCGGCATGCGGCCATACACTGAGAACGTCTTTATTATTAAATCAGAGGTTATCTTGCGGAAATTCATAATTAAAAGCTAAACCAAATGTTTCGAAGAGAAACATGCGTTGAGTGCGTAAATTATGTGTTTGGCGGTAGCCAACACTACCATCAGCCACCATCAGCTACTATCATCATATATCAACCTTTTCCTCTAGCCATGATGGTTATCTCTTGCCAACCACAATGTTTATCTCTTAACGACCATGGCGGCCGGTCCGATGCTCTAACCACAATGGTTATCTCTTTCAATAATTTTAAATCTTTAACCCTTTTACCATACTTTTAACCATACCTTTTGTGCTTGCTACCGACGTGAGTGGATGGGTGGATAATTGTGACGCTGGGGTTTTCTTATTTATTCTTTTTTATCCGGATCATCGCGATGGGTAAGTTTTGTACATTTATTAAACTGACGTCTTTCTTTTCGGTGGCATCGCCGAGATGTCATAAAACAGTTCACGGAAAACAATAAATTTAATTAATTTTACCTTTTTCTGAGGAGATAATATGGTGGTATTCTTGCAAAAGGTTTGTTATCGACATTGATGCGTCGTTAGCTTGCGTACACCGTACACCTCACAAGCGGGGTTTATAAATGCGGTTCGATTGCTTGAAGCGCGTAGATTACGAGTCGGCTTGTGTGAGCGCAGTAATCGAACCAAAATCCCTCTTGTTTTGTTGAAGTGAAACATTTAATGCGGATGACCAGATGACGGTTGTTGCAGCAATATATGGAAAAAGGAAAGAAGTGAATAGAATAAGGAAAACTAGTAACTAATACTTGTGTTCCACGGATTAGCCTAGTTAGCTCATATGGTGAGGTCCTGAGTTCGATTTCGAATCAGGCAAAAGTTATTTTGGGAATTTTTCGAGGTTTTGTCGTAAATCCAAACCTCAGTAGCAGCTTGGCGTCTGGTGGTGGTATGTTAACATCCTCGTACCTCGGATAATCACGTAAAGCCTTCGGTCCCGGGTATCGCTGGAAATAAGCAGCAATCGTTATCAGTTCGGTAAAATGCGCCGACAGGATCACCACCCATTTGCGATAAATCGTAGTGGATCAGAAAGTCTTTAAACATTCTCCCTTTGCTTTTCTTTATGCTGACTGTGCTTACCCGCAAGGGAACAGGCTTCCAAAGTTCCAACCAATCGATTTTATGTATGAAAGGGGTAGATGTTAGCAGTAATAGAAATACCTATTTAATATATAAATCTATCGTTATTTTTACATTATTGCATGAAAGCACACTTGAACAATATAATTTAAATAGGGCTATGTTAATATTAATACAGCGGCGTCAAAAGATGAAATATGAATCAGACGTGTTAATGTAAACGACTGTATTATGATAGCATATACAAACTTGCCGCGCAGCTTTGCTCGCGAGGAAAATAGCATTTCAATGTAAATGATTTGAATAAATGGGGGTGGATTTTTGAAAAAAGGGAGCCTATATTTGACGCCGAGTTTTCAACTATCTTTTTTCTAAATTTTACTAAAAACCGCTTTTGATGAAATTTTGATGCGTGACAAACATACGGACAGACAGATTTTCTAATTAATTATTATTAGATATTAATTCTAAAAAAAGGTATCTTCACGCCATTATCCCTGAAGCGGTAGGCAGAGGTACAACAAGTGCACCCACGATTAGCCGAAGATACTTGGTCCCACTATGTGATAGGTGGCAAGCCTATCGCCAACCGAATACTTTTCCATTCCTAGACATTTTTAATCAGAAAACTGAAAAAACACTTTTTTTAATTGCCCGGCCCGGGAATTGAACCCAGTCAACACCGCCGGGCGACAAGACCACACATGCGGCTAATTTTATTTAATTATTATTTTTGTTGTTCACAGTAAATCACTGATTGTTATAATTGATCATGAATATCATTTTAACATTTGCATGCCACAAAAGGGATAACAATAAAATTGAGGACAAATATTCGAATGTAAAAAAAGTATGTTCAACTGTATGTCTCTTACACGTTCACCGCTAAACTGCTTGCCCGATTTCGATGATATTTAGCATGGATATAGTTGAATATCCGGGATCAAACACAGGCTAATTGTTTTTCAATAAATAACCCCTAAAGGATAGGGAATGAAAATGTGTGAATGACTTTATGGACGACTTCATATGTTAAGCTATTCGTGGGCAAAGCAGCGCGAGTCAGTTAGTATACTTCAGGATCTAATAATAATTATTACGCGACATTGTCGCCTTATTTTACGCGAATAAAAAAGTTTGAACTTTGAAGTTGAAGTGTGATATTAGCAGGTTTGGGTTGCTCGTGAATGTTATAAAATTAAAATAACATTAATGAATATATATTCTATACTTTCTATCGTCGTTTTCAATATATATTCTATACTATTTTCGCCGTGTTGGTCCCGGCCTCCTTTGTAGAATAGGCCAACTGCCGTTCTGCCAGGCAGGTCGTAAAAGGCGACCGATTGGCTATCGAGTCACTACCATCGTGGCTACTAGGTGGTAGAGTTCTGGTCCCGGGTCTGGTACCACCGCCTTACCTATTCCTGCCGCAATAGCGTCAGTGCTTGTCGCTGTCGTGTTCCGGTTTGGAGGGTAAGGTAGCCGGTAAACTTATGCATGTGGCATTAGACCTCGCCACAAGATAGCAACGCACTATTAACATCTTTGGTGTCTATAGGCGATGGTTGACTCTTTCCATCAGGAGACCCATCTGCTTGTTTGCTATCTTATGATATATAAAAAAAAAAATACTAATATATCTATATTATACAATATTATAAATGTGAAAATTTGGATGTTTGTATACAAAACTATATGGATAACATATTGATCTAGGCGCTCTCGCGGGCGAAACTTTGCGGGTCAGCTTATCCCTACTGATATTATAAATGCGAATGTTTGTTTGTTACGCTTTCACGTGAAAACTACTAATCATCATCATGTCCAATTATCATGAAACTTTCTACACACATTGTTAGAGGTATTAGAAATAACATAAGATACTTATTTAATGTCTTAAATTCCAGCGAAGCCGCGGGTTAAAGTTAATAGGAAATAAATAGTTGACTCAGTGGTTTTAGATATGAAGCAAATAAGAGTTGTAATAATTATATCCAAATCCAAATATTTTATATACGTTCGTCCGTATTTTTTGTAAGTTGATATACAAAAAATACGGACTAACTTTGTTACAATATTTTAAGCAATTAATAAATGATTATGTTTATGATATATATGTTTTAATCCTAACTATCTTCTCACTTCAGTATTACGTATGTGCTTTGAGAAATTTACAACATACATTTTTCGTTGCGCTCTCATTTCCACCACGCTAATTTTACTTTTATGCTTTTTTATATTCATAACTCTAGCTAGCACATTTTAATTTCTGACACCGTTATCCCATTTTTGCTACCAATAATTTAGGCTCTTTTAAACATTGTACCTAACATAAGTACAACTTTTGCTACTTATTCTGTCTATAAATACAGTAGGCATCTAATATTTTAATTTTTTTTTTAATTTATCAAATGGAAGTTATCCTTCGATTTATATTATCTAAAAGCACTTGTACTGTTTTACTTGATTTTTATCTATTAAATCAACGGATTTCGCGTTTTAACGCATCATCAGGGCAAAAATTTGACAAGTCAAATTGTCAACTGTAGTAAACAACACTAATTTTTGCACTGATGATGCGTTAAAACGCGAAATTGGTGTGTTTTAATAGATAAAAATCAAGTAAAACAGTACACGTGCTTTTAAACAATATAAATCCAAGTTAACACGGAGTTTTACCAAGTGCTGACGATATTTAGTGTTCAAAGTATGGAAGTTGTCCATTATAGGCTTTTTATAGGTTTCTTAACTCTACAGGCCGGAAGAATAAGAACCTGTACAGTCCGTGTTGATCCGGGCTCCTTTGAAGAAAAGACCAACTGCTGTTCTACCAGACAAATTGTAAAACGTGACAGATTTGCTATTTGTGTCACTTCATAACTACTAGGTCTTGAGTTCCACAACGTCTCGCTGGGGTATGTAG
Source organism: Apodemia mormo (assembly GCA_036924255.1). Taxonomy (NCBI): domain Eukaryota; kingdom Metazoa; phylum Arthropoda; class Insecta; order Lepidoptera; family Riodinidae; genus Apodemia; species Apodemia mormo. Next base: position 35,948,620 of record JAUPFN010000014.1, on the reverse strand, counting down.
TCCGACCGCTTTATCTATTCCTGGCTTGTCATTCAGTCATCAGTGCTTGTCATTGATGTGTTTAGGTTTGGAAGTTAATACAGCCAGATTTATTCGTGTGACATTGCCATCCGACCACACGGATAGCAACGCACCATTACCATCTTTGGTGTCTATAGGCGATAGTTTCTCTTACCATCAAGACATACGTCATCATTAAATTAGTTGGTAAATGTTCCTAAGACCTCTAAACGTGATCTGGTGAAAACTCAATATTCGAAAATCGGGGCAAAATCAGTGACTTCCTTATCTACATGTACATACATAGCGAGAAGTTAAAAATACAGATAGCAATGGACCTTTAACATATTTGGTTCCGAATTCCAATATGCGATAGTAGTCCCTTCCCATCAGGACAACCATTTTCTTGTTTGCCATACTACTATGACGTAAAAAAATATATATTTCAACGTTCTTTCTCACAGTGCAGTAGCTAACTACGCCTAAACCCGTGTACCGATTTGGATGAAATTTAGTACAAACATTGTTTAAAATCCGAGAAAGGATAAAAAAATATTATAAAATCCCACGGACGCAGGAACTTTGCGGGGTTTTTTTACATTATAAGATAGCAAACAAGCAGATGGGTCTCCTGATGGAAAGAGTCAACCATCACCTATAGACACCAAAGGTGTTAATGATGCGTTGCTATCTTGTGGCGAGGTCTAAAGCTACATGCATAAGTTTACAGGCTACCTTACCCTCCAAACCGGAACACGACAGCGACAAGCACTGACGCTATTGCGGCAGGAATAGGTAAGGCGATGGTACCAGACCCGGGCGAGACAATGCAGAACTCTACCACCTAGTAGTCACGATGCTAGTGACTCGTATAACCAATCGGTCGCCTTTTACGACCTGCCTGGCAGAACAGCAGTTGGCATATTCTTATAAAGGAGCCCGGGACCAATACGGGGAACCTCGATCCCTTCTCGTCAGTGTGTAAAAACCTCGGAACTGTGTATCTATTAAACTACCAAACCAATTTGAATAAAATTTGGTATGAACATAGTTTGAGACCCAATTTGATATATAAGATAGATTAAATAGCGAGAAAGGCTGCTTTACTGAATGAGATATATCTATATAAATAATTATCAATCTCTAAATATTTTTACACCCGTATCCCCGAAGTAGTAGGCAGAGGTACAAGTGCACCTACAATTAGCCGAAGATACTTGGTCCCACAAATGTGATAGGTGGCAAGCCTATCGCCAACCGGGCGCTTTCCAATCCCGGGCAACTTTGTGTTTATCAGAAAACTGAAAAACACTTTTTTTTAAGTGCCCAACCCGGGAATCGAATCCGGGACCTCATGTGGTCAACGCTAACGCTGGACCACTAGACCACAGAGGCGATAAATGTGATGTGAATGAATCTCTAGATGTGTTGCTAAACGCAAAACTCGAGAACGGCTGAACCAATTTGGCTAATTTTTATTTTGAAATATTCGTTAGAGTCCAAAGAAGGTTTTTATGTAGAAAAAGATGGAAAAATTGTAAAGAAAATAATAAATGCAACCCTTTTCTTTCACTATAGAAACTGTTCCTGCTGCCAAATATTCGACGTTTTAAAGCGGTACGACGTACGTCGGGTAGGCTAGTAATATCTATACATATAATAAAATCGTAGGAAAGTCAAAACTGTACATTGAATGTTTTTTTAAAAGAATACTTGGGGCGTGATCTACAATCGATATCAAAGCCAAAAATATAGTTTTTAGAATTTTTCTGTTTATCTATTTGTCTGTATGTATGTCCGGGGTAAACTCAAAAAGTACTACATGGATTTACTCCAAATTTTGCATGAATATTAATAATTGTTCGGGTCAACATATAGGCTACATATTCTCACGCTATCGCCTACGGAGGAGGAGCTGTGCGGAGTAAACGAAGTCCGCGCGGACGAAGTCGTGGGCAACAGCTAGTATAACATTTGATTACATGTTCAACAATTGCAGGAAAAGCAGCGCGGGTCAATTTTAAATATTCTTTAGAAGTATTTACAAAATTCATAAAATCTTTATTAAACATAATACTCGTAAAAATAATAAATTCCCAATCCAGGCACCTTTTGAAGATCAAACCTTTCTATCGATTCGTAAAAGTCAAGCTAAGGTTAAAAGGTCACCTTTTAACCTTAGCTTGACTTTTACTTCGTTTAAAGTTGGTTATGTATGACTATTAAATAATAGTTCTACATTAAATTGCAAATTTGAACAAACTGGACATCACATTCTTTAGGAGTGTGTTCTCTGCTAAAGTGAGCATAACCAAATGATTAATAGTAGGTACTCGACGTATATAGAGCAAAATTAAAATTAAGTAGGCAGTTCTAGTAGGTCAACAATGTTTGAACTCAAAAATATTAGCAATCAAGCTTAAAATAATTGTTAAAGTCTCATTTCCAGCCATTTTTTCATTTTTTTACCCTTTTACTGTTGAGATGAAGAGACAATGAAACTGGATGTATTTCCTACATTTCCCATATATCTCTGATTGATTTTGCTGAGGGTTCTAAGACAGCTTAATTTTTATCGAAGGTACCTTAAGTTCGCAACTCAGTGTTTATCATTAGGTTGCCGCTATTGATTCTAGTTTACAGAAGTTGGTCCCGGGCTCCTTTGAAGAATAGGCCAACTGCCGTTCTGCTAGGCAGGTCGTAAAAGGCGACCGGTTGGCTATGTGAGTCACTAACATCATGGCTACTAGGTGGTAGAGTTCTACATTGTCTCGCCCGGGTCTGGTACCACCGCCTTACCTACTCCTACCGCAATAGCGTCAGTGCTTGTCACTGTTGTGTTCCGGTTTAGAGGGTAATATGCATGTGACATAACAAACACAAGATAGCAACGCACCATTAACATCTTTGGTGTCTATAGGCGATGGTTGACTCTTTCCATCAGGAGACCCATCTGTTTGTTTGCTATGACAATAAAAAAAAGTTACAGGGATGGGAACGAGAGGTAGGCCAGTTGCCCCATAAAAAATATACTCGAGTTCTGCAAGATCTTCCTTGGATTTGATACTACTATTTAGATACTTCTGCTGCAATAGCGACAATGCCAGTCACAGTCGTGTTCCAGGTTTCCGAGTATAGTGTCCATAAACTTATTCATGTAGTATTATATTTCACGGTACAGAAGACAACACGCCATTAACATAATCACCATTTACATTTTCTTGGCGCAATACCGTCGGGGATTGACATGTGTAATGTTGTTCGTAACGATGACTTTTCGATAAAAGTGATACCACTTATCTGTTCCTACCTTCATAGATTTTTTTAACATTAGTAGAATAAGAATGTTACTGATTTTGCCCCGATTTTTGAAAATCAAGTTTTCACCAGATTTCCACGTTTTGAAGTCCTAGGAAACATTCCGACTACAAAGTTGCGTCATAATTTTAAAATAACTTTCAGGCAGGCGGAAAACAGTCGATTAGATTTTTATATCAATCAGTTTGATTGATATGAAAATCTAATTCGGCTGTTTTCCGTAAAAAAACTACCTTAAATACCGTAAACTGGATCAAAATTGGTCGCTTTATTTGAAATTTATCAATGACGAAAATTTTTGAAAAAATCTGTAAACGGTTGACCCTGCCGGCCATCCCTGAAACTTCCCGCTAAATAAAATACCTATTTTAAACTTTAAAAGAGTAAAAACTATAAACATTGATTTTTTTATATCAAACATGTAATCAATACCCTACATTTGACAATTAAAGTGGTGCATGAGAGAATACCTATGGGCAATGGCCAGATTCCGCCCTTGTATTATATATTAATAACTGCCTTTTCTAATTAAAACAACGTAATCGGTTTTTACAATTTTATATTTTCTTTTACATTGTCTAATACCATTGATATATAAAAACCCAAGATACACAATCAGTATCTCAAAAACGTCCTCTAAGAATGAGTGCACAATTTAAAATTGTGCACTCATTCTAAGTAGCATCGAGTTTTGTTCTGTTTACACGTGTTATTGATAAAGCTTTCTCAAGTGGTAGGAACAGGTTACGTTAAGAATGTTTTTTTATTTAATAATTTAATTTTATTAAAATGTTGTTTTTGATTGCGGATATCTTATACTATACATATTATAAATGTTAAAGTTTGTATGTTTGGATGTTTGATAATCACTCACGTAAAAAATGGCTGTACAAATTTGGATTTGGACTCGGATATAAGATGACCTGGAATAGCACAAAGAATTCTTTTATCCTAATGCAGAGGTCTGCAACTAGTCTCGTATAAATTTTAAGTGAATGTCTATATATACGAGTTGTTTTATTTGCATACTAGCTGTTACCCGCGGCTTTGCTCGCGCATATTTACTTTAGAACTTATTTAACCTTTCTTTATTTTATTAAAAATCTCTGTGGGCGGGTGGGCCGCTAGTACTTTAAAAAAATAATATTTACATATCCATCTTAATCATTTATACACGACATTTTTGTTATTAAAATTTAAGTAAAAAACTTACGACCTGAACTTCCTACAACTTCTAAATTTTCTATACCTAATATGATAACTAACTATATCTCAATTTAAAAATACCTATTTGTAACACACCTCTCGAACAAACTAACCTAATAATTATAAAAGAAATTTATAATTAACAGAAAATATCTAAACTAAAATTACCTTTGGTAATAATATTATATGTACTAAACTATACTCCAAACTAAATATACCTATTTACTACGATTGCTATGTATATAACACACCTATGTAACCAACTAATGTATCTATATTAAAAAAGTCTGTAAGCCGGTTGACCCTAAAGTTCACCTGAAACCTCCCGCTAAAATGAGGTATTTTAAGCTCAAAGAAAAAAACTATGCCTAAGAATAGGCTTTTGAGTCCGAAAAGTTCAAAAATCCAAAGATTTTTTAAACGATACTTTGTTCAATATTTGAAAAGATGTAGGTATATTATTTCAAAATGATTAACGAGTTTGATCTTTCGAATAACATTCAACGCAATTTTTTAGCTCTAAATTGTTTTATTATGTTTAAAATGTTGAAAACATGTAAAAAAAGCTTTTTTCAGAATTTTCCGTTATTGATAAATCCCGAACGAAACAACCGATTTTAATCCGATTTGCAGTATTTGACGCAGTATTTTAAGCAGAGGAGCTGTATGATAAGATTTTAAAATATATCGGTATATTAGCCTGAAAGTTATTTTAAAATACGAAATAATTTATAACAGTGTAATTTTGATTTAAATATTGTTGAAAGCCGAAAAATGATAAGTTATGTCGGAAAAACACTTTTTTAATTTTTTGTCAATGCGTGCGAAATTTCATGCAAATGTGTCCAAGGAATAAAAATTTTCATACAAATTTTATACCCTATTTAATGCCCATCGGAATTGAATTTTGAAAAATCATTCCTTAATGGATCCCTACATCATAAGAATACGTTTGCGAAATTTTAATTTTCTAGCCCTAAGCGTTTTATTTGTGAAATTATATAAAACATTCATCCCCTATTTTACCCTCTAAGAGGTAGTATTTTGGAAAACAGAAATACGTAGGTAAGTCATTATTTTTGCCGTACTCTTTTGCTGAATTTGGCTTACGCCGTAGTGAGAGATTACATCCAGTTTAATTTGCTTGTACCTTCTTTATACAAACAGACAAACTCTGGATCAGCTTACCTCACTATGCAAACTAAATATATTAATATCAAACGTCAAATACTACATGGCTATACACCCACAGTTTGCCGATATGTTTAGGTTCTGTGTAATAGAACCAATAACCTACAATATTTGAAATATAAATTATTTTAATGGTCATTATTTGCTTTATTGATATATAAATGTTCTACGCAAAAGAGATTTTCGGTCAGATTTTTTTATGTAAAATTTACAAACCCATAAAATACTACCTAAGTCAATGCATAAAAATATTTATATTCGACTCCACTGATACCGTGTCTTACCGGTTAACTTAAGTCAAAAATTTTATTGCTTTTTGTACATCGCTTTTTTAAAACAACTTTAAATCTTGCGCTTAAGGTTGAATATGAAAAAACTCGTTTGTGCCACAACTATAAACTTTTTAGACTTAATTAGCGACAGTTTTGAATGTCAGTTTTGTTCGGAACTGAGTATCTTGGGTATTTTATATCAATGTCTAATACAACCAAAATCCTTATTAACTCTAATTTTAACATTCTATCTTTAAATTCTCATGATGAAATGATGAAATATAATATAAATTAACAAATACATGTACCTTAAATTTCTTATGCAGGTTCTGGATTATTCAAATATTATCGTACTTTTAAACGGAGGCCAGTGTGTGTTACACTGATCGATGCAGGCATGCTATGGTAATTTAGTACTATAAAATATTTGATAATTGTATTGAAAATAGCGTCATCTAGGACACGAATTGAAAAATATTTTATTTCTAAATACTTAAGATCTGGATTCAAAGTTTTTGCCACTACATACGAATATTAAAAATAACCTTTTAATGTCTTAAATATATATTTTTAAATAAGATATTACATTACATTATATTTTTTAACTATCTGAACTATAAACATATATTGTTTTGTGGTAAATACACTTATTTTTCAAAATAACAAAGTTTGGCCAATCTATCAAACGAAAACAACACAATTACAAATGGCGTCGTCATGGTGTTAAATGTTGATACTCGTGCGCATTTTATTATTGAAATTCAGTTTGTTTTGTGTGTATTAGTGTTATTTTCGTTGAGTTTGAACTTTTATTCTCCGGATTGCTTAATCGTGACACAAAACTAATATATTGTGCGTTAATAAAATCTTAAATTATAATATGAATGTTTTAATTCTAAATATATAACATTTGCCACAGCGTGGCAATCAAACGAAGTTACAAAAGGACTTGTCAGAGTTATATTTTGTTTAAATGGCACGCTGTATAGTGTCTGATAAATTCCTATTTACTATTAAAATTTTAATAAAGAAGTAGGTACCTATATTAAGCTGCCGAAACAAAATAGTTCTCATGCTATAAGACAGATGACGCCAGTAGTACGACATTATAGATTTAGAAAGTTGCCTATCTATACCTATAGTAATACACATATTTATCTATGGATGCAGGAGACTCAATGTCCGAGTTTTCAACCCGTCTTACCCGCCATTGTTGTTTTCGTGCAAGCTCTGTGTTACCAGAGTAAATAATTTTAATTCGTACAACAACGATGTCGGGCAAAATCCTGCTTTATTAAATAAAAACCTAACAAACATCTATTTTGTTAAAAATGGGAGTATATTGATTTTTAAAAAGCTGTATGTGTATTTTGAAAACGATGATCAATTTTGATCTTTCAAATGACATACAAATTAATTTTTTAAATCTAAAATATTGATTTAGCTAAATATTCGATAGATTGCAAAATTTCGAAGCAATGTCAAAAAACGTTTTTTTTTAAATTTCGTCGGTGATAAATTATAAATAAATTAACCAATTTTCCAATTAACGGTTTTTGTTGTAGTTTTTAAATGAGAAAAGCTGACAAGATTTTTAAGTCGATCGGTGTATTAGCCTGAAAGTTATTTCAAAAATATTAAGTAGGTTTGCTAAAAACAACGTAATTTCAATATTTGAAAAATTTCGAAGTAATGTCGAAAAAACACTGTTATCAAAATTTTTAGTCAACGATTACCCCCGAATAGACAAATCAATTTTGATCCAATTTATGCATTAGATGTAGTTTTTTGAGGAATAGAGCTGATTAGTTTTTGTACTTGTACATTAATCTAGAAGTTATATTAAAAAAACACTTTTCACCAAAACTTTTCTCTCAAAATCTCCTGAGCCGAATTGGTTAAAATTTTTAGGAAGTCTAAGTTGAGTGGAATCTAATCGAATGTCATCAACCGCGTTTTAATCGGTCCAGCCGTACAAATGTCCGGATGTTTACATACACACATGCACACACACACACACACATACAACATACTGATGTCATCGTGAAAATAGTAGAAAAAGGTTCCTAGGACCACAAAATGTGGAGATGGTGAAAACTCGATTTTCGATCGGGTCGATCGGTCGATCAGTCGATTCGAATCGGGGCAAAATCATTAACTTCCTTATTTACATTCATAGCTAGAAGTTAAAAAATATTTTTGAGATTACTTCAATGTTTTAAAACCTATGGATTACGTAGCTAACATTGTAGATTTCCAAAATTGCGTTAAAGGCCGCTTAAAGGATCAACATCGATCATCATTTCCAAAATATACAGCTTTACAAAAATCAAAATACTGTCATTTTAAAAGAACTTTAAATTTTTAAACTCATAAAATATCTATGCTATAAATATATCTTTCTAGAATCTAAAATACATATTTTATGCAGTAATAATATTTAGTAAATGTAGTATCCAAATATGACAAAAAGTGAATTTCGTATTTTTTTTCAAAACCCACATTATTCTACGGTCATAACGATAAGAGCGGCTACACGTTTGTCACCCAACACCGTGTCTATTAATTTTGGTATGATCTGTGCTTCCGGCTATCGCTAATATTTTTTCTATCTCGGTAACTAATCCGGCACCTCAAATTTAAATCCAAACCTTTGACAAGAGAAGATAAGGACTTGGCGTTAAATTTCATAAGCAATCAAAATTATAAAATAGCATGCATTCCAACGTTGGATATATAAAAATGGCTTTATCTCTGTCTAACAAGTTCGAATTTTCATAATAGACAAAGCTACAAGAAAATATGAGTGCTCTAATTTGAAATCATTTAAGAAAATAACTTCACCTTAAACCTGGCTTTGAACAGCTTGCAGCCGGTTCGCCATTGCTAATAAACGCTGTCAATGTTCTTAAAACGTCAAATGATTATGTTTACTCAAATATTACCGGTTTTAATCAAACCGTTGTAGTTATCCATAATTGTGGCGTGTATCATCATTACATAGTATAAAACAAAGTCGCTTTCTCCGTCTGTCCCCATGTCCCTATGTCCCTATGTATGCTTAAATCTTTAAAACTACGCAACCGATTATGATGCGGTTTTTTTTAATAGATAGAGTGATTCAAGAGAAAGGTTTATATGTATAATAACATTCAATATATTGTAGAGAAATACTGCAATTTTTGAGTTTTCTGATGTCATGTCGTAAATAATAATATTTTTTTCCACTTACATTGCAAACGCTGGCTAAACCCTACGAGATTTATCAAAATAATGTACTAAGTATTTGTACACATTGAAAAATTCTACAGAAAACTCCGCAATGGTATATGTCTATCTCTTATGGATAACCCACAATAGCATTTTTTTGTCATTTACTTTTTACGAGAAATAATGGCTTTTTTTCGAAGCAATTTTAAGCAATACAGCATTAATCTTTATCCAATTAAATACCTTAAATATATTGCTGATTTAATATAGATCAATATGGCCGTTTACAGCATGTAATTTAAATGAATATTTTCGAAAATATTACAGATCTAAAATGCAGGGGCATAGCAGTTGGTTGGGTTACCGGCTGGTCGGCGGCGCGCGCGCGGTTTGTTCTGAAACTGCTGGGAAACGTGTTAATTTTCGGATAAATAAATATAGGACTTCAGCTGAAAACCAAAATTTAATACATTTTTTTAAACTAAATATCACCTTATAAAAATCAAGTGGAGGATTAGAAATAGTATTTACAAATTATTTGTTTTAGAGATGTTTTAGCCTGTTTTCGGAATTTTATATGATCAAGTAAAGTACATTCTATCATGTAATAAGTTAGCACATTTCATAGATAATATTTTCAGGTACATCGTATAGTTTTTGTAAAATTGTTATTTAACAATCAATGTAAAAAAAACGTGATTTAGCAAACCAATTTTTAACTTCCCACTACGTATGTAGATAAGGAAGTCACTGATTTTACCCCGATTTTCGAATTGAATCGAGTTTTCACCAGATATCCACGTTTTGAGGTCCTAGGAATCTTTTCCGACTATTTTCACGATGACGTCAGTATGTCTGTATGTATGTATGTGTGTGTATGTGTGTATGTAAACATCTCATAACTTTTGAACGGCTAGACCGAACGAAATGCGGTTGATGGCATTCGATTGGATTCCGCTCAACTTATATTTCCTGAAAATTTGAACCGATTCGATCCAGGAGATTTTGAGAAATTTTGAAAAAACACCAAAAAAAATTTTGATGAAACAGTATTTTTTAATATACCTTCCAGATTTTAATACCGATTGAGTACAAAAACTAATTAGTTCTATTCCTCAAAAAACTACGTCTGACACATAAATTGCATCAAAATTGGTTTATCCGTTTGGGAGTAATCATTGACGAAAAATTTTGAAAAAAGTGTTTTTTCGACATAGTTTCGAAAATTTTCACCTAATCATTTTTTGGTGTTTTACGATATTTTAGTATTAAAAAAACTACGTCAAATGCCGTTTCTAAACCCAAAATCGGATCTTATTCTCAAAACTTATAGCTTTTCAAAAATTAAAATTACGTTGTTTTTAGCAAACTTACTTAACTTTTTTTAAATAACTTTCAAGTTAATTTACCGGTTGACTTAAAAATATGATCAGTTTTTGCTCTTTAAAAACTGTGTCAAAAACCGTTAATGTAATCAAAATCGGTCAATTTGTTTGGGATTTATCAATGAAGAAAATTAAAAGTAAAATGTTTTTGACATAGCATCAAAATTTTTCAACCTATCGATTATTTAGCTAAAACAATATTTCAGATCTCAAAAAATGAGTTGAATGCCATCATCGTTTTCAAATATACAGCTTTTCAAAAATTAATAATACTGCTATTTTTAACAAAATAGATGTTTGAACTGAAAAATCTATGCTTACATTTTTTACTCTTTTGAGCTTAAAATACCTTAATTTAGTGAGAAGTTTCAGGGATGTCCCGTAGGTAGGATTGCCATCTTTTAAATGAAAAAATAGAGTACATTTTCTTTTTAAGGTTAAATAATAAAGTACAAGATTGAAAAATAAAGTCTTATTTATTAGCTGTGCTATTCGTTTACCATACATATTTTTTGTTACTTCTAGCAATATCTAACAATGCTTTTCACTAATTAGTTTCGTCTCGTCACTGGATGCACCATAAAGAAAAAACTATAAATGAGAGTTTTATATATATTCAATATTTTCATACAACAAAAAATCAAGTAAAGTGAAATGATACAAAAAATTCGTTTAAAATGATGTTTAAAAATGGTCAGAATCATTTTTGTTACAAATAAAAATAGATTAAGTTTTTGTTCTTTTTTAAGTTGACAATTTTAAGTGAAATTATAAAATAAAGTATTTTCACGTACTTTATTGCCTTCAAAAAGTATAAAGTACGTTTATTCAAAATAAAGTACAATACTTTATTATAAAGTACAACCCAACCCGTAGGGTTTAAAGGGTTAATAAATCGCAGGGTCAAACCTTCAACTTACAGGTTTAGATTTGAGCGTTGACTGTTTTTCACATGGCCAACTATATATCGCTCTTTCAAGAGTAACCTCTAAAGAAAACATGTTTGTATTATCTAATGGCAAGAAAGCTGTGAACATTGTATATAAAGACATTCTGTAATATATTAATTGTAAAAATAAAATAAATAGGTAAAACTGTAAAAACTAAAAATGAATTTAGATATTCCAAAGATAGCAGGAAATCTTCATGGTATAGGGAAAGGGGAATTGTTTTACTCCAAATTTAACGCGTGCGGGCCACGGGCAGTAATGAATAAATCAAAACTACTAGATCGATTTTAATCATTTTTTTTTTCACTGAGTGACAGGCTATATATTTTATACCTGTGCGAAGCCGGGGCGGGCCGCTAGTTTTAAATATAAACGTGATTTTTTTATGGCTAATGTCTTAATGCAGCATTATAGGATGAAGAACGAAATCGCCAAATGAATGGTGCACCGGTACATATTGTTTAAATGTATTTGATACTTAAATACAATGTCTTCGTATTCTGGTTTAACCCGGTGTTTTAGTCAAATCTATTTAAATAAAAAATATATTAAAGACTAACTGTTGCCAGCGACTTCGTCCGCGTTTACCTGGCCTTCCTTCCGTTTTTAACCTAGCGTTCCTTCGTTTACCTGGCCGCTAGGTGATAGCGTGAGAATATGTAGCCTATATGTTGACCCAACCTGTTAGTAATATTCATGCAAAATTTGAAGTAAATCCATGCAGTACTTTTTGAGTTTACCCCGGACATACATACAGACAAACAGACAAACAGACAAACAGACAAACAGACAAACAGACAAACAGACAAACAGACAAACAGACAAACAGACAAACAGACAAACAGACAAACAGACAAACAGACAAACAGACAAACAGACAAACAGACAAACAGACAAACAGACAAACAGACAAACAGACAAACAGACAAACAGACAAACAGACAAACAGACAAACAGACAAACAGACAAACAGACAAACAGACAAACAGACAAACAGACAAACAGACAAACAGACAAACAGACAAACAGACAAACAGACAAACAGACAAACAGACAAACAGACAAACAGACAAACAGACAAACAGACAAACAGACAAACAGACAAACAGACAAACAGACAAACAGACAAACAGACAAACAGACAAACAGACAAACAGACGGACAGACGGACAGACGGACAGACGGACAGACGGACAGACGGACAGACGGACAGACGGACAGACGGACAGACGGACAGACGGACAGACGGACAGACGGACAGACGGACAGACGGACAGACGGACAGACGGACAGACGGACAGACGGACAGACGGACAGACGGACAGACGGACAGACGGACAGACGGACAGACGGACAGACGGACAGACGGACAGACGGACAGACGGACAGACGGACAGACGGACAGACGGACAGACGGACAGACGGACAGACGGACAGACGGACAGACGGACAAACGGACAAACGGACAAACGGACAAACGGACATACGGACATACAAACATACAGACATACAGACATACAGACATGCAGACAAACAGACATACAGACATACAGACATACAGACCTACAGACATACAGACATACAGACATACAAATATACAGACATACAGACATACAGACATACAGACAAACAGACAAAAATTCTAAAAACTATATTTTTGACTTCGATATCGATTGTAGATCACGCCCCAAGTATTCTTTTAAAAAAATATTCAATGTACAGTTTTGACTTTCCAACGATTTTATTATATGTATAGATATCGGTAAAATGTCGATATTTTTTAGATTTCTTCTTCTTCATTATACGAATGGCAATTATCAGAGAATTCTGCCAGTGTCGAGTAAACTTAGGAAGTCACACGTGTTAACCATTTCTTGAAATGGAATTAAGGAGGCTTCTTTTTGGGTTGTAGTCTTCTTCTAAGTAAGTTTAACAAAAACAACACAAAAATATACGGTAAAACAAAAACAACAAAAATCTACATACTACAACCTAATGTTGTTAGAATCAATAAAGTTAAGTAACAATTTAGCAATAGGACTAAATACAAGTGACAATAAATATTTTAGGTTGACAGGACGAGGAAGGTCATCAGGAAGAGAATCATGAAGTGAAGAAGAGGTATTAGGGCAACTGAAAAATATATGATCAACTGATCCTTCACATTCACAGACAGAAGTGTCCTTAATCCTTTTTTTAGATTTAAATATTGACATTTTGACAGTTCTTAAGCCGCCATTACTCGACATGAAATTACGCGTTTTTTTCCTTAGTTATTTCATATCTAGTACTTAGTTTCCTTCATCTAAGATCCAAATAGATTAACTACTAAACCAGAAAGTCCGTCTTCAAGTTATTATCAAAGTTTAGGAAATTGTTAAAAGCTATCGGAACATTCAACTTGGATGTCTCAATAAAAGTTTTACACTTGTTTGGAGCCTTTGTGTAAGAAACATTTATTTACAAAAAGATTTATTCCATTTTCTTGTATGAGAAAGATACGAAAAAGTAAATATTGGTTAGCACTAGCTAATACTTGTGTCTTAGTTTACTTTTACACGCCTTAACATGAGGCGTTTGGGAGTGCTCTACTCTTGCCATACCAAAATCAATGTTTTGAAGTAAAGATGTCTCTATTTTTTTTACTGTCGATAGGGAAGCGCTTGACCACGATCTCGCCTGATGGTAAGTTGAGGTGCGCCCTAAGATGGAACGCGCCTCCCTAAAAGGTACCTGTTCACTCGGTATTTACGTTGTTTTTGGTATAATACAAATACACACCCCCAAGGTTATATATATATATATATATATATATATATATATATATATATATATATATATATATATATATATATATATATATATATATATATATAACATATTCTTAAACATGTCAAAATAAACTTTAATGACAATACCTAACGTCCTCATAGTACATGATATGATGGACGGCCATGCTGTTTTCATGTTTTTTATTATCCATACATCACAATTCCGGTAATGATTCCGCCAACCGGAAAACCTGTAAGTACTTAAATAATTGACTTGATGCCCTGGATAAATTATGGTCAGAGTTTCAAACGAAAAACTGTCGGAATAACTGTCCGATTATATAAATGTCAAGGACTCATATTTCGTGAAAACTCTATTCCAAAAAACAGGAACATATTTAATTCTGTGCGTAACAAGATATCGTCATTCCCTCGTATGGATAAAACGACAGATTCCGTGGTTGACCGAGTCAGCTACAGTATCGGCTTCTCCACTACGCCTCTTATACCATTTACGTAGACTGCAAAGATGGCTACATTTTTGGATCAAGGTAAAGCAGCAAAATTAATATCTCTACAGCGCACTAATTTCAGAGTTTTTCGATACGTTAAAGCTACATGTATAAAAGTCCCCTAGTTGAAGATATCGTAAAAACCGAAACTGATGAAACCGATATAAATAAAATAAAAAGTGTATTGTGAAGTCTCTTGTACTGTCAAGAGTATTTACATAATGACAAATGGAGTTTCCCAACTAGAATGGTCAACGAGTTGACGAGTTACGAGATAAATGGCAGTTGAAGAACATTCAATCGCAAGGGAATTCAATCCGAAATCTGGAGAAAATTCGAAAACTGTATATTTTTAGTTATATCACAAAAAACTGATCAATAGATATGATCGTTTATGACGCATATTTTGCGGTTTTACAAGGCAATACAAACATACAGGACACTTCCCGCTGA
The DNA here is from genome assembly GCA_036924255.1 of Apodemia mormo. Classification (NCBI taxonomy): domain Eukaryota; kingdom Metazoa; phylum Arthropoda; class Insecta; order Lepidoptera; family Riodinidae; genus Apodemia; species Apodemia mormo. The sequence continues at coordinate 35,933,352 of JAUPFN010000014.1, read as the reverse complement.
ATGTTTAAACCTATCAACATATAAATTTAATGTTTAAACCTTAGCGATATATAAATTTAAAGTTGAAACCTTAGCGACATATAAATTTAAGTTGAAACCTTAGCTTTTCCCCGTGTTGGTCCCGGGCTCCTTTGAAGAATAGGCCAACTGCCGTTCTACCAGGCAGGTCGTAAAAGGCGACCGATTGGCTATACGAGTCACTAATATCGTGGCTACTAGGTGGTAGAGTTCTGCATTGTCTCGCCCGGGTCTGCCACCACCGCCTTACCTATTTCTGCCGTGATAGCATCAGTGCGTGTCACTGTCTTGTTCCGGCTTGGAGGGTAAGGTAGCCGGTAAAATTATGCATGTGGCAAAAGACCTCGCCACAAGATAGCAACGCACTATTAACACCTTTGGTGTCTATAGGCGATGGTTGGCTCTCTCCATCAGGAGACTCATCTGCTTGTTTGCCGTCGTATAATATATAAGGTTGGGGCAAAAGTATTTTCGTATTGTTCATACAAAGTAAAATATTTTTTTAGGTATAATATTTTATTTATTTATAATATGTATGTGTCGTTTTGATCAATGACTTTTTGCCATCTTGTGGGTAGTGCCAAGATCCCATTCCTGTAAAAATGTTGAGATTTCTGATTAAAAAATCTGACAGGGAGTGTTCACATTGTTCTTTTGAGGTTAGCTTTATACTTCCTAAAGAGTTCTGCAATGACAAAAACAGAAGAAAATCTGATGGAGCACGGTCAGGGCTATACGGAAGATGCATCAACACATTCCACCCAAACTCTCTCAATTTTTGCTGCGTGGGTATAGATGAGAGCGGTCTGGCGTTGTCATGGTGGAATACCACGCCTTTTCTATTCACCTGCTCCGGCCAGTTTTTTTCAATAGCTTTTTTAACCTCATCAGTTGCTGACAGTAGAGGTCAGAATCGATAGTTTTACCCTGTGGCAAAACCTCATAGTGGACGATTCCCTTCCAATCCCACCACACACATAGCATTACTTTGTTCCGAGTCAGGCCGGGCTTTGCCACGGTCTGTGGAGCTTGTCGATTCTTCGACCACGATGTTTTTCGCACATTCTTATCGTAAGTCACCCATTTTTCATCACCCGTAATCAACTGTTTAAGAAATAGTTCGAAATTGTTACGTTTCAACAAAGCATCGCAAATGGAAACACATTGCATTAGATTTCTCTGAGTGAGATCATCACATTGTGGTACCCAAATGTCAAGTTTTTTCTTGTACCCAGACTTTAGTAAATTACGTAAAACTATTTTATGATCAACATCCAGGTCTTCAGAAATATCGTAGATACTAATATGTCGGTCTTGCTTAACTTTCTCAAAGATGGCACTCATTTTATCCGTGACAGGGCGTCCAGAGCCAACCTCATTTTTCACACTAAAATTTCCAGACTTGAAAAGCTTGAACCACATTAATTGTGCTACTCTTATTGATACCGCATTAGATCCGTAAACCGCACCAATTTTACTCGCGGCGTACGTCGCATTTTTACCTTTTTTGAAATAAAACTTTAAAATATACCGAATTTGTTCGTCACATACGTTCATTTTGCTTGCTTGAAAAACAATTGAAAAATGGCGGGAACTAGTTTTTTTATTTATTGCATCTTCAGAATGTCACATTTAATGATATTAAAACCAGCCAGTTACTTTCAGTACAGCCAAAGAGGTTTGATTGCTAATAATACATTCAAAATACGAAAATACTTTTGCCCCGACTTATTACAAAAAAGACATAAATTCAAAGTTGAAACCTTAGCTACATATAAACTTAATGTTGAAACCTTAGCGACATATAAATTTAACGTTGAAACCTTAGCTACATATAAATTTAACGTTGAAACCTTAGCTACATATAAATTTAATGTTGAAACCTTAGCTACATATAAATTTGATGTTGAAACCTTAGCTACATATAAATTTAATGTTGAAACCTTAGCGACATATAAATTTCATATTCCTTAAAATTATGAAATTTATAAGTAGGTAGCTAAGGTTACTGACAAGTTTGTGCAGAATCCTTGGTTTAGGAATCCAACTCACACTTGACCGGTTTTTTAAATCAATTTGTGTCTCACCAACAATCAGCATACGAGATTAGACGTTTTGTGAATTGTGAACTATTGTACGTATTAAAGAACAAGAAAATTAACGTAACAAATAACGATATAATAAAAAGAGAATATTTCATAATTAAAAAATAAGAAATTAGTGTAGTAATATTCAAATGATATGGTCACCTCGCAGACTATTGCGGCTCATGAGTATAGTTTTTTGACAAAAATCAGAAAATGTGTACCTCAGTTCTAAGTAACGATCCGGAGGTGGACGGGAACGGTTTCAAATGTTACGAGGTTGGAACATCGATATTTGTAAAAGATGTACTTCGACATCAATGCGCGGGTATCCATATTAACCAATTTCATTGGATAATCTTGTCAAAATATTTAGGTGCCTACTTTTTTCGTATTCAGTATATTCTTAGTCAACAGTTACATTCCCTTATAATTCAATATTCAAACTTTCATAATCCATACTGAGTTTTAACGCTGATACGATTTTACGGTTTACGGTTCGTATGATACAATAACTAACTTTCAGTGCTGTTTTCTTATTATTTATATTTTATTACATGATCTCATTGAGACCCCCAAATAACATGTTAAACAAAACAATCAAAATATTAACTAAAATAATATTATTTTAATATATATAAATTACGTGTTACATTGTTTGTTTGCTATGGATTCCTTAGCTACAGATCCGATTTCAATGAAATGTTGTGAATATCTAATGTTTGGGCCAACTTAAAAGATAGGATAATTTTTATCTCAATCACCCCCTCCCCATTTCACGTACCCCACCAACATTTGTATGACAAAACAACGTTTGCTGGGTCAGTTAGCAATTAACAATTAATATCGCTGGACAAATTACACAAATCCATCTAACTCCTAAGTAAGCAAATGATTTGCTTATGGCATGGGTGTGTATCAACCATACTAATACGTACGACAATTCAATAAGCAGATGACTCTCCTGATGGAAAGAAAAGCCTTCTCGCATTTAGACACCAAATATGTTAACGGTGCGTTGCTACCCGTATCGCGGGATAGTAATGCCATATGCATAAGTTTACTAACTACCTTACCCTCCAAATTGGAACATAAAAATGATAAGCATTGACGCTATTGCGACAGGAATAGGTAAAACGGTAGTACTGTAGAAACTCTTCGCAGAGGCTTCGCACCACTTGTAGAAATTTGTGACGATCTACGATCGCCTGGGCGTTTATTTTCTGCTTGGCTGCTTATTCTTCTTATTGAGAGGTACTCGGAATTGACTATTAATTACTATTATGTTAAAATAATAAAAAATATTTTCTAATCTTCCATTTATTTGGGCACACGTCTTAGCCCATCGGAAGACTAATTAATAATAATAATAATAATAATAATAATAATAACATTTATTTGAGACCAACCACAGTATGTCAATAAAAAAAAACAATACATTTTTTTAAAACAAAACAAAACACTAACAATCGTAAATATACATAATATAACTTAAAGAATAAATACACTTTTTATGATTCACCGTTTGTGGTGTGATGTCTCAAAATGGCGTGCTACTCAGCTTTAGTTGAGTTTTAAAACTCAACACTGATATTCTGCAGCACCCATATAGACGCCATTGCGAGTGGCAAGAAATAATAAAGAAAAATCAAACAACAGAGTAACATTTTACAAGGTGCCGTTCGGTAAAATTATCCTGTGCCTATAGAATTGAGATATATGTATGTATATGGCTTGATTTGATTGTGTATGGTTTACGAAATATACACACGATATATACGAAATATACATATATATACATATACATACATATACATACACACACACACATATATATATGTATATATATATATATATATATATATATATATATATATATATATATATATATATATATATATATATATATAGTAATTTAAAATCGCCTCTGTGGTCGTGCGGTCCGATGTCGGTATCGCCCACATGAGGTCCTAGGCTCGTTTTCCGGTTATCACGTTGTGGTACCAAGCATCTCCGGTCAATCGGTTTCAAATGTGAGTTAAAACCATATCTCAAAAACACTGAACCGATTTTGATAAAATTTAACCTGTTCCCTAGTTTGAAAATATCCGATTTAAATCAAAAATAATTATCTCGACATGGATTTTAGTTCCCGTGAAATTTGTGAACTAATATATAAATATACAAAAATACAGTTTGGACTCTTAAACAGATCAGCATACTCAAATATTACCTAATTTCAAACATATCAAACTAACAACCTCCTTTTTTGAAAAAAAAAATTAATGTTTTTGAAGTCGTGTATCCAATAGAAATTTCTTATACTTAATACGAAAGTAATTTATTGTACTTAGGTTTCAAATTGGTGGCGGAAGACTATTCCAGCATTTCTTTGCAGCAAAGTCAAAGCTGCCACAAAAAGCTGCCGAATGATGTTTTTTCATTACCAACATATAAGAAGAGGCTCTCGTACTTGACTTAGATTTGAGTCACTAGCCCAGTGCAATCTGTTATATAAGTAATTGGGAATTTTATGTTTAATTGCATCAAATAGCAAAGCAAATAGCAAAGCATGTCAAATTAAAAACAATTCTATATTATTTTTAATTTGACATATTATATCAAAACTAAACAACGTTCTACATTTAAAAGCAGACAAAGCTGCCAGCAAACATGTAATTACAGTACCATATACCCGGGCGAGACGTTGAGGAACTCTACCACCTAGTTGTCGCGATAGTAGTGACATATAGTAAATCGTTCGCCTTATATAAACTTATAGGCGGAATAGTAGATGATACCTTCTTCTAAAGGGGCCCTGACCAACACAGGGTACAGGCCATAGTGAAAGCCATATTCAGAACAATTTGCTATTTATTTACGTCTATGGTAAAGCGGACACCGTTATTAGGCATGGATCATTTAACGGTTAACGTATTAATTTTCGTACTAAATTTTTTTAACAATTAACAACTGTTATTTATATTAGCAAATACTGTTAAAAGTATTTTTTATGCATCACTAAAATTACCAATAACTTGATTTATGATAATACCGTTATTAAAAATTTCGAGAGACCGTAATAATAATAACTGTTAAAAGTTATTAAAACTATTCTAGAGGACCTTTTGTTTGGTAGCTTCGTGTTTTTACTGCTTCTAATACTTATTATATAAAGGCTACTGATATAATATAACATAAATAAATAACTGTTAAATATTAATTAACTTTAACAACATAACAGTTAATCTAATTTAACAATAATTTCCATGCCTAGCCGTTATACACAGCTCTTGGGTGACTAAATACTTAAAAATACATACTTAAAACATTACCCAAAAGTCTGCAACCTGAAATATATTATAAACTTTCGTAATTTTTACGATATTTATGAAACACAGCAATTGTCGTGCGCATTATCGTAGTATGATCGTATACACGGCTATTACAACATGACTGAAATGTCAATCACCTCAGAAATGTGTCGTGATAATACAGTTTTTATAAACTGAATATTTGAAAGATTATTTGATAGTAAGATAAAATATTGTATCTTTTCTACTCAATTATTAACGTGTCACAAGCATACACTTTATTATTTGTGTTTGTAATGTCAAGTGCTCTTCTACAGGTAATGGTTTTATGGATTAAAATAAAAAACAAATTTTATTGTCATTTTTTACTAACGAGAAAGTTATAGAAAAAATAACCCAGAAATACGAGTATATTTAAGTTAGCAAGCATATAAATTGTCAAGCGTTGGCTGTATGCCACCCAGCCCTGACCTTTTTCGGGCGTCAAATGGTAATTAAATACAGAACAAAGGCTCCATACTAGGCAGCCTAAAAGATTTTTTGCTATATTAGTCTGAAATCCCGTCCGTTGTCAGCCTCTATGCGCCTAATGAAAATATTTAAAAAATATATCCTCCTGTCAGTTTCTTTGCGAGGTCAGCATAAAAAACCTAATTTTAATAGAATAAATAGATTCATTAGGAATGTAATATAATTTTAAGGCTTTTTTTATATTATTAGATAGCAAACAAGCAGATGGGTCTCCTGATGGAGAGTCAACCATCGCCTATAGACACCAAAGGTGTTAATGGTGTGTTGCTATCTTGTGGCGAGGTCAAATGCCAAATGCATAAGTTTACAGACTACCTCACCCTCTAAACCGGACCACGTCAGTGATTAGCACTGACGCTATTGCGACAGGAATAGGTAAGGCGGTGGTACCAGACCCGGGTGAGACTATGCAGAACTCTATCACCTAGTAGTGTCGATGGTAGCGACTTGCAAAACCAATCAGTCGCCTTTTACGACCTGCCTGGCAGAACGACAGTTGGCCTATTCTTAAAAGGAGCTCGGACCAACAGGGGAATGGATTTTTTAATTGTAAAATAATTTTTAATATCGGTTCAATCGCTTTTCGTAAATTATTTGTTACATAAATTCAAATGTTTTTCTTTAACATATACTATAGGTATGTTTTCTCTTTATAACATTAATATAGATTGGGATAACTCCAATGTCGTTCATCCCAAGTTTCCGTCCATTACCTGTCATTATTATCCAAAGTAAGACTCTTTCGAGTTGCCGCTTACCTAGCCTGAGGCAGACAACCTGTTTTTCCTCCGCCGAATGATAATTTCACCCGAGGCGAGGACACATTTCAAATTTCAATCGGTTCTAGCAGTGACGTCGACGGATCTTTTAAAATGAAATACGAAATTCCTCTGGAAATATTTGTTTAAGGATGGTGCTTTTTATAAATTATGTTAAAATTCAATGAAAAGCAAACAAACGGGGTAAACATAGTAAACCAAAAGTCTATGGACTTTCCAGTTTACTGCGATTTACCGGTTTAGAAATTTATGTGCGATGACGAGTTTGATGAGTAGTGATCTCCGTGGCCATATTTTATCAGCTTATTAACGATTATCGCTTATTTTAAGTAATAACTTGAATGGCTTTACGTGGTCATCCGAAGCACGGAGGTAGTAACACAACCCGTCAGACAAACTGCTACTGAGCCACTGAATTTTGGAGAAAAACCTCGAAATATCATTTTACAAAAAATTAAACCAACGAAAAATTATGCGTAGTCATCTATATATTAATACGTAAAGGAAAAAAAATTGGACCCCTTTTTAAGACAATTGCGCGAACGGTGGAGTATGAAATATGGCACAGTTAAAGTATACATTGTGAAGGACAGAAACCTAATATTAAAAAAATATATATGAATTAGAAATACATCTTAAATATATAAAAATCAATTGCTGTTCATTAGTCTCGCTAAAACTCGAAAACGGCTGAACCGATTTGGCTAATTTTGGTTTTGAATTAATTGTTGAAGTCGGAAGATTTAAAAGGTGAGAAAATACAGAATAAAATAAGAGTAGTTAAAAAAGCAGAACAACATTTGCCGGGTCAGCTAGTTCATTTTTTTTTTTTATAGAAGAGGAGGCAAACGGACAGGAGGCTCACCTGATGGTAAGTGATTACCGCCGCCCATAGACAACTACACTACCAGAGGTCTTGTAATTGCGTTGACGGCCTTTTAAGAATGAGTAAGCTCTTTTCTTGAAGGTCCCTAAGTCGTATTCATTTGGAAAAATTTCTTCCGATAGCTGGTTCCACAAAGGAGTGGTGCGGGGCAAAAAATGCCTCGAGAATCGCACGGTTGTGGATTTCCAGACATCGAGATGGTAAGGATGGAACTTCGAATTTTGTGTCGATGTCCGATGGTGGAATTCGGCAGCAGGAATTAATCCAAACACTTCCTCGGAACATTCTCCAATGTAGAGCCGATAAAAGATGCAAAGTGATGCCACATCTCTACGTAACGCCAAAGAATCAAGCCGATTTGAAAGAGTCTCGTCCTCGACAATTCGAGCCGCCCTACGTTGAATTCGATCAAAAGGAAGGAGCTGGTATTGAGAAGCTCCCGCCCATAAATGAGAGCAGTAGTCCATATGAGGCCGGATTTGCACCTTATAAAGTAATAAGCGATGGGCCGGTGTGAAGTACTGCCTGGCCCTGCTGAGAACTCCCAGCTTTTTAAAGGCTAATTTAGCTTTGCCTTCCAAGTGACCGCGGAACTGAACGTCACTCGATATGTCGACTCCAAGTATTCCAATACCGGCTGTGGCTTTCAGGGAAGTATTTTCAAAACGAGGTGATACAACAAAGGGTGATTTTTTAGCGGTAACAGCGCAAACTTGTGTCTTAATGGGGTTGAATTGGACCAAATTTAATCGACCCCACTCCGAAGCAACAGAAAGTTGTGCATCAATTTCTGACACCAGTTTGTTCCGGCACTCATTGACATGTTCCCGAGAAATTCCACTGTGGCCAGAGTACAAAACATCGCCTGTACTGTCATCCGCATAACAATGAATACTGCTCGATCGCAACATGTCATTAATGTGCAGAAAAAACAGCGTAGGCGATAGCACACAACCTTGAGGAACACCAGCATTGACGATTTTAAGGTCAAAGCATGTGCCATCAACAACGACCCTTATACTCCGATCCGTCAGAAAACTGGTGATCCATTTGCACAATTTCTCAGGAAGCCCATAGGATGGAAGCTTGGAAAGAAGTGCCCTGTGGCATACTCGATCAAAGGCCTTCGCTATGTCCAAACCAACTGCCAATGCCTCTCCTTTATTCTCGACTGCCTCCGCCCATCGATGTGTTAAGTAAACCAGAAGATCAGCAGCTGAGCGTCCGCGACGGAAACCGTAATGGCGGTCACTAATTAGCTGGTGCTCCTCAGGATACCTCAGAAGCTGGCAGTTAATAATGGACTCCATTATTTTGGAGAATAAGGAGGTTTTCGCTATAGGGCGATAGTTGGACGGGACCGATTGATCGCCTTTTTTAGGGATTGGGTGCACTAAAGCGGTCTTCCAAGTTATGGGCACGACGCCTTTTGAGTAGGAGAGTTGGAATAAATGCGTTAAAACCGGTGCTAACTCTTGAGCACACATCTTTAGCACGATAGGAAAGAAAGAAAGAAAGAAAGAAAATATTTATTTGCAAGAATATGGGTATTACAAGTTGTTAAAAATAAATTAAGTTACCGACATATTCTACCAATATATGGTGTGCAAATATTTAAAAAAGTATCATTATATAATATTACATTTAAAACTATAAATTGTATCGATTTTTCAGAATTACTACCGGATCGGAACGCGGCCATACACCGAGAAGATCCGGCGGAAGAAACTCAACGGGCTGGTCTTTTTTTCTCTATTTCATGTTCTTGTTATAAATATACAAGGATGCCATGCCATGGAAATGCAAGGCCATATTACAAAGTTATTTTTATAATTACAAGTTTCATATTTTGAGTATTTTTTTTTATAATTTACATAATGTTCACCATTTACAAAATTTTTACTACATTGAAATTTTTTTAAGGACAATTCAACAAACTTATATTTCTATCCATTAACATTTAATTTTATCGGCTAAAAATTCTTTAATATCATAATAAGTTTTATCTAACAGCAAATCAAAAAACTTTTTGCGAAATTTATTTATAGGCAATGATTTGAGACTATCAGGAATATGATTGTATATAATAATAGACATACAATACACATTTTTTGTAAAAATATTTAATTTTTGGTTAGGTACATATAATTTCTTACTATTCCTAAAATATGAGTTACCAGTGACTTCAGCATTTGTTTTAAATAACTTTTGGTGCTTTTTTACAAATACGCATACCTCTAAAATATACAAACATGGTAAGGGAAGTACCTTAAGAGACTTGAAAAGTGGTTTACAGGAATGTAACTGATTAACACCACATATTGCTCGAATACATTTCTTATGGACTCTAAAAATTCGTACCAATTCAACAGAATTTCCCCAAATAGGAATTCCATATTGTAAATTAGAAGAGACATATCCATGATATGCTCTTCTAATTTACAATAGGTATGCTTTTACGTTTCCTACTTCCCTTGGTCTTCTCAAGACATAGACAAATCTATCAATCTTATTACATAGAGATTTAATGTGTGCTTTCCAATTACAATTTTTGTCAGTAATTATTCCTAAAAAGTTTGTATAATCTACATCATCTATATTTACTTTATTTAAAAATATATTTGTGTTTTTGGTAATATTACTGTGGTAGTTCTGAAATTCAATTAATTTTGTTTTAGTTACATTAACTTATAAATTATTATTAATTAACCAGTCTGAAACTTTGAATAAGGTTTCGGTTGTTTCATTTACCAAGTCTTTTTTATTTTTACATTTAATAAGTAGGGTAGTGTCATCAGCAAATAAAAATCAATCATTTTGTATACTATCAGGAAGATCATTGATATAAATTAAAAATAGCAAGGGTCCTAAAACACTGCCCTGTGGTACACCACAGTTGTTAACAAGGTAGTTTGAAGTATATATTTTTTTACGGTTTCCGCATATTTTAGATATTTCAACACATTGTTTCCTATTCTCTAAATAACTCTTTATCCAATCTAAAGACTTCCCTCTAATACCATATTTTTCAAGTTTTGATAATAAAATATTGTGTAAAACAAAATGAAATGCCTTACTCATATCCAAAAATACACAAAGTGGATACATTTTCTTATTGAGACATTCAGTTATGCTCTTCACTAAATGAAAACATGCTAATGTAGTAGACCTACCTTTCCTAAATCCATATTGATTATTTTTTAGTAGGTCAAAATCAAGTAAATAATTATAGAGCTTTTCATATATCATTTTTTCAAAGATTTTTGAAATGACTGGAATTAAAGTAATAGGTCTATAATTGTTCATATCGCACATATTTCCTTTTTTAAACAACGGTTTGACAATACACTTTTTTAATCGTTCTGGATATTTACCTTCCAAAAATGACAAATTAATTATATGGCTAAGAGGTTTTGATATAACACTAGCAACAGTTTTCAATAATTCTGTGCTAATATTATCGTAGCCAGTAGCATAAGTATTTCTCAATGAATGAATAACTTTTTTCACATCACGCTCATCTACTGGTGTCAAATACATGGTTTTACTACAATTTGGTAAAAAATATGATTTTGAAGTATTTGTAGATTTGACTTTTACACTACTTGATTTTGTCTGGTTTATAAAAAAATTATTAAATAGATTACAGATTGTTTGAGTATTTGTGTACTTTAAATTGTTTACTTTGATTTTTCCTATTTCTCTAATATTTATTTTGTTCTGAAATGTACTTTTAATTAGATTCCATGAAGCTTTACATTTATTAGAGGAATTTTCAATATATTTCAAAGCAGACTGTTTTTGTGATTCTAATATACATTTAGACAAAATTTTCCTATAATGTAAATATTTACATTTATTTTCTTTTTTATTAGATTGAGCATGACGATAATTAAGGTACAACTGGCGTTTTACTTTGCAACATTTTAGAAGACCTTTAGTTAACCATTTATTTTTTATATGTTTATTTGAAACTTTTACACGGATCTCAGGAAAACATAACTCAAAATACAACAGTAAAATATCATGAAATTCATTCAAATTCAAATTCAAATTCAAAATGTCTTTATTTCGTAGGTAAAATTTTTACACTTGAAATATGTCAGTAATTAATAGTTTATGCAAAATAAAGAAAATAAAAAACAATACAATATCGTAATACAAATAACAAAATAAAAAACAAATTAAAATATACTTAATTGGACACATCATCCCAAAAATACATTACTATGTACGCAAAATTAAATGCTTCTTCACAGTTTGACTTTGTAAAATCTTCATTAAAACTTAAACTTGATAACATTAATGAAACTTTTTAATATTTTCCTGCCCATATATCCCCTTTGTTTCAAACCAAAAAGCTCTTTTTTGTTTAAATTCTAAGACTGACTCTATATTGGCTTGTATACTCTGAGCAGTTTCATGATCAGACAAAGCAAGTGTATGAGTGTTAGACTGAACATTATTTATGTTACTTGCTATTACATCCAGACATGCATGCTTTCTAGTAGGTTTTAAAATATGTTGATTTATGTTGTTATTTGAAAGAATGCTTGTTAAATTTTTATGTGTACAGTTATCCTGCATCAGGTCTATATTCCAATCTCCACATAAAATAATTTTCTTTTTTGAATTTATCATAATATTTTCTAATAATAATTCTAATTTATTTAGGAATATATTAACATTTGAGCTGGGAGTACGATAAATACAAATTACTATTAGTTTATAATTAATAATTTCAACAGCGCAACATTCAAAGGAAAATGGTAAGCGTATTTGTAAATCTAGCATTTTAAAATCAAGTTCATTTCTCACTAAAATACAAGTTCCACCCCTACGCTGATTGTCACGAGAAAAATGAGATGCCATAGTGTAACCGTCAAGTTTAAAGTTTGTTTCAGAACCTTGCTTAAGAAAGTTTCAGAAAGACATATAACATCAATTTTACCTAGTGTTTCGCTAAGCTCACTACTAGCTACTTGCAAATAATCTCGCTTTTTTAGTGCACCTGCTATGTTTTGGTGAAGTAGCTTAAATTGGTAATTATTGACGAAAAAGCTGGTTTTTATTGTTCATACTTTCTAGACTTTTGGTTTTCAAAGTAAAATAGTATGGTATTGTACCCTTCCTGACTGTTTTATTACACAAGATTATTTGAATTGTTTTCCGGTTTAATTCTTGGTTTAATACTAAAAAAATATGCTATAGTACCTTTCTTCGGTTTTTGTATAGATTTGTCACTATTTTTTATATTAATTCTATTAGATACCAACTTTTCCAAATTTTCTTTATATTCACTGTATGTAATTTTTTAGAGCTCAATAGTTTATTCTCAGTTACATTGTTATTTAGTTGACTAACTTTTAATTTTAAAAATGACGAAAATTTATTTTTATATTCCTGATAATCTATCTCAATTTTTAATTTTGTATACAAGCAGTTAATATAATTTTTGTGTGTGTAACGATTATATCTAGTTAAATAGGTATCCAAGTCAATAAGAGTACAATTATTATATTGATTTACAATTAAGTTCATTTTATAATTAAGAAGTCCTATATTTAAATACCTGTTGGACTGAATTTTTAACAAGAACACTTGTTTACAATGCCTAAGTTTGTCTAAGGTATTACTTAAATTAGTAAAAACAGAATAAGGATCACGATCATGAGTAACGATTCCAAGAATAACATAGTCTTTGTTACCTAAGTTAGAAAAGTCACTATAACTATGTAATATTTCCATTGAGGTCGCATTAAGCTTGATGGTTGACACAATTGTGTATTTATTTGATCCAAAGTCCAATAATTTGGTAGATAGGCCACGTAGTTTTTGGTCCCCTAATACTATGATTTTATTTTTCTGGTTATATATGGGATCTATATTACAATTTATTGAAGAATGTTTTGTTGTCGTACATACATTTTTTAGATTTTGAGACAGTCCAATATTAATCTTAGATTTATTCTTTGAATTTTCCTCATAGTCTAAGTTTTGTATTGTAATCTCACTGACACTATCTTTATTGTTATTTAATTTCGTATTTTTTGGTATAGAACACTTGTAGTTTTTATTTTTAGTAGAACTCTTACACGGTGTAGTTTTTGCTACTTGTTTCAATATTACAATATTTTTGGATTGTTCTTCGTTTATTTTACGTAAAGAATTATTTTCTAATATTAAGTCCTGGATTTCGTTGTGCGCACTTTCTAATTGACACCTAAGAGAATTTATTTCTTCCTGCAATTCCTTATTGATACTGTCGTTAACGGCTGATATAAATCCGGCAAACTTCTCCATCAAGGAGAGATGCCATCAGGCCCACCCGACTTATGGACGTCCAAGGAAAAGAGTGCCTTACGCACTACAGTTTGCAAGAACTTTACCTCCGGCATGGAAGTATCACACCGCGGGATAGTAGGTGGTGTATTTCCTTGGTCGTCCATAGTCGAGTTGGCTGCAAAAAATGAGCCTAAGAGATCAGCTTTCTCTTTTGCAGAATGGGCTAGAGAGCCATCATCTTTGTGCAAAGGTGGAAAAGAGGGCATACAGAAATTACCTTGAACAGCTTTGGCTAGAGACCAGAACGCACGAGTTCCCGAAGGAAGGCGAACTAGCTTCCCGCCAATTCTGCCAATGTGCTCGGATTTTGCTTTAGCGATGGTTCTTTTAAAAGACCTAGAGGCATAATTGTACTCCTTTCTGAGTGTGCTGGTATTTACATCCTGAGATGCCGATGCCGCAGCCCAGGCCTGGTAGGATTCATGCTTTCGGCGTGAAGCCGTTTTGCATTGGTGACCAAACCATGGCTTAGACTTGTCACCAATGGGTGCAGCAGAGAACGGAATGTAAGTTCCACTCCCTGCAGCACCACATCAGCGACGCAGTCAGCAACGACATCTGGATCTTCCAGCGAGGAGCACACACGCCTCCATGGGTAAGGTGCAAAAAAAGACCGCATCCCATCCCAACCTGCTGACCTGTAGTGCCAAACGCGACGGCAGCCTGAAGAACGAGGCCGTGATAAGCGCGTAATCGGCACTTTGCTCCGTACTAGGCAGTGGTCCGATAAACCAAGTGGAGCGTCTACAGAAACCTGATAACTGTCTGGGTGTGAGGTCAGCAGAAGGTCTAACAAGGAAGGCAGATGGTGGTCCACATCTGGAACACGCGTAGGCGAAGTAACCAGCTGTGTCATACCATACGCTAAATCAAAATCGTGAACAGATCTCCCCGCATGATCGGTAGTACGTGAACCGAGCCATTCGGCATGGTGGGCGTTAAAATCACCGATGATCACGATCTCTGCGGAGGGGATCTGCTGCAGCACGGAATCTAAATTTATTAATATATAAATTTATTATTATATATTAAAAATTAATAAAAATAAACATTACACACACTACATTCGTGTGACATACACGATATTATACAAAATGACGTATATTATCTCCTTTACGGCTAAAGTCAGTTATCAAAATTAAAGTAGTTTTAATTGTGTAGTCTATGATCGAATTTTGGCCACAGGGCGCTATTTTGAAAAAAAAAAAACACCCAAAAGAGTACGAAAACAGGGGATAATGGGTTATTCACTCACTGTACTATAGTACATTAAAATCAGTGAGTGAATAATCCATTATCCCCTGTTTTCGAACTCTTTTGGGTGGCTTTTTTTTTCAAAATCTCTTCTCAGATAAATATATAAATGAAAAGTTATCAAAATCGGATCAGTCTGTTAAAAGTTACGTGTATCCATACATTAAAATCAGTGAGTGAACAATCAGTCGTCCCTTGTTTATATACCCTTATGGTTGTAATTAAAAAAGGGGACCACCCTCAAAGTATAAAAAAGAACTATCAAGATACAGAGTAATTCTGGAAGAAGTTAAATACGTGATCTAACATAAAAAAAAACCCTTCGTCGGTTCAAAACCGCAATAAAAGGTTTGCCTGTCCCATGAATCGAACAGGCAACCTTGACTTTTTAAACAAAGAAAAGGTTTCCACATAGCAGAGTTTTAACCGATGATCAATCTTGCCTTTAGGTCAGGTAACGCTCTCCCAAATGAGCTAATGAAGCAAAAGCTTTTTTTATTATCGATGGGTAAACTTGACAACGATCTCCAAGGAAGTGGAATTTTTCAAGTGGATCGGTTTCATTTAATCATTTAATTCACTGACCACTAGTTGTACATAATTCATAGGTGCATAGTAGTTAAATGAGTTCATAATTTCAGATGTTAAAAAGAAGTATCTTCACGCCTATATCCTAGAAATGGTAAGCAGAGGTACAACAAATGCACCCTTGATTAGCCGAATATTTTTACTCCCACAATGTGATATGTGGCAAGCCTATCGCCATCCAGGCACGTATCCGATCCCGGACAACATTGTTTTTAACGGAAAACTGAAAAAATTTTGATTATTAAACCCAGGAATCCAATCCGGGAGCTCATACTGTCAACACGGACATCAAACCATTAGTGTAAGGTAATGGTTCGGTGAGGCAACATATATATATACACACCTACATATCTCGTTGGCTTAGACTGTAGTGAAAAGAAATTTATTTTGACGTTCGCTTTACTCTGTGTACCCCGCAGAAGAACTGGCTTGAAAATATTTATTTAACTATATCCAACCGTGAACTTTCAAATCCTTAAGAATGTGTTCTTTTGTCGTTATACAACAAAACCTTTACTCGTAGCAATTACAGCCCTTGGTCCCTGCGAGGGTGGCACCCCTCGCCCTACATAGAGGGTCAGTGAACCACAAGGTCGACACATATTGATTACCACACGACAGAAGGGATGGGCTAGGGATTCGCTTTCATTCGTGACCTTTTTGGTGGATAATGCTGATACAGAACAGGTGGACATGCTGGTCATCGTATCATTACGTAATACGGCTTAATAAAAGATTTATTTAGACCTTTGTTCAACTATATTAAAACTAGTTGCGTGTTGTGTCACTTAAATTTTTATTTAAAAAAACCCACGGGGTTTGAAGGGATAATTATCATAGCCGTAAAGAAAATAGTATACATGTGTGTAATATACATTATTACACACCTGTACACTATTTTGTATACATGTGTGTATAATACATTATTACTCACCTATATACTATTTTGTATACAAGTGTGTAACATACATTATTATACACCTGTATAGTAATTTGTATACATGCGTGTAATATACATTATTACACACCTGTATACTGTTCTGTATACATGTGTGTAATATATATTATTACACATCTGTATACTATTTTGTATACATGTGTGTAATAAACATTATTACACACATGTATACAATTTGGGTTTGCAAATTTTAGCCACGAAATTATGAACAAAAAATTAATAAAAGATTACCTTGACTGTGAAATGTGTATAATTTATTTACTAAAGTTTTTTTTTATATCAGAAGATATTGCTATCTCCATTGTTATTCCACAAGCAGATGGATCTCTTGGAATGAGTCAACCAACGCCTATAGACACCAAAGGTGTTATTGGTGCGTTGCTATTTTGTGGCGAGGTCCAAAGCCAAGTTTACCGGCTACCTTACCTTCCAAATCGGAACACGACAGTGACAAGCACTAACGCTATTGCATTAGGACTATTCCTAGGCAATAGCGTTATTATTGTTAGGCGGTGGTACCTGACCCAGGCAAGAAAATGCAGAACTCTACCACCTAGTAGTCACGATGGTAGTGATTCGTACAGCCAATCAGTCGCCTTTTACGACCTGCCCGGCAGAAACGCAGTTGGCCAATTCTTCAAGTCTGGTACCAACGCCTTATCTATTTCTACCGCAATAGCGTCAGTGCTTGTCACTGTCGTGTTCCGGTTTGGAGCGTAAGGTAATAGCAACGCACCATTAACATCTCTGGTGTTTATAAGCGATGGTTGTCTCTTTCCATTTTCCATCAAGAAAACCATCTGCTTGTTTGCTATCTCACATAGCCAATCATTCACCTCTTACGAACTACCTGGCAGAACGGCAAATGCTCTCTTCTTCTAAGGAAGTACGGAGCAAAAAATATATTTTTGCAAGACTAATATGGCACTTTGAAATAGAATGAAATAAATTTGTGATATAACAGAGGTATGATTGGAATATCTAATTTAATCTCACAAAATGTTGTTATCTAATATTAAATACGCGACTCCCGTTCGTCACAATATTCCTTCACTTGTTTTCCGGAACAGAGGACTTCTTCAGTTCTACTTAGGCATACGAGAAATAAACTGAACAGTTGAGACACTCGCGGAATATAAATTCTTCATACAGAAAATAAAATATTTGTGTAGCTGATATGACGAAATAGGTACATATACACATTGACTGGTACAAGACTGAATATTGAAGGCGGGTGTTTAGTATTCAATACTAGGTGATGGAGTTCTACATTGTCTCACCCAGGTCTGGTACCACAGCCTTACCTATTCCTGCCGCAATAGCGTCAGTGCTTGTCGCTGTCGTGTTCCGGTTTGGAGGGTAAGGTAGCCGGTAAACTTATGCATGTGGCATTAGACCTCGCCACAAGATAGCAACACACCATTAAGATCTTTGGTGTCTATAGGCGATGGTTGACTCTTTCCGTCAGGAGACCCATCTGCTTGTTTGCTATCTTATGATATAAAAAAAGGTGATAGAGTTCTACATTGTCTCACCCAGGTCAGGTACCACAACCCTACCTATTCCTGCCACAATAGCGTAAGCACTTGTCACTGTCGTGTTCTGGCTTGGAGGGTAAGGCAGCCTGTAAACTTATGCATGTGGAATTAATAACTCGCCACAAGGATAGCAATGCACTATTAACATCTTAGGTGTCTATAGACGATGGTTTTTTCTTATCGTCAGGAGATCCATCTACTCGTTTGCTATGTTATGACTTAAAAAAAACATGTGTAAAAAATTTATATCAAATAAAAATGTTTAGTACCTTTACGGAGGTTATGCAGTGGCAGTGTCAGAGTATGCCCTCGGCTCGGACACTTCGCATTATATAAGGTTCGACAAGATGAAAGTGCTGGCCCGTGAAAAGGACTTTGTGTCGCGTAAGCTGGTTGGGGCCATCGAGATGTACAATCGTCCTTATTTTTTTAATTAAGAGAAGGGATAGACACTGCCGCCAGCTTGACCACATGAGTTCCCGGATTCGATACTCGGATTGAGCAATTTAAAAAAATGTGTTATTTCAGTTTTTTGACAAAAACGACGTCCGAGATTGGGAGAAAGTGCCCAGTTGGCGATAGGCTGGCCACTTATCACATTGTTGGACTTAGAATTCTCGGCAAATCGTGGGTGCACTTGTTGTACGAAGCCTATCTCTACGGGAATACGAGCATGAAGATCCTTTTTTTGTTAGTAAAGTCTCACGAAACTTTGGCAATATTCTTATGTTTTATATAACCTGCATTAGCCCCTTGTTGTGGTCAACCTATTCACCTCAGACTATAGGTTCCCGAGTTCAATCACCGGGTTAGCCAAAAGTATTATTGAGTTTCTTAGCTGCTACTATAATTTTATGTTTCTATAGGTGCTACTATAATTTTATGTTTCTATAGCTGCTACTATAATTTTGTGTTTCTATAGCTGTTAGTATAATTTGTGTTTCTTCGGAACACAAAATTATAGTAGCAGCTTGGATCTTAACGGTGGTGTGTAGTGCTTGCCGGATCAGTATATTTAGCTGTGAGTCCTAGCTGTAGCAAGAAACAACCTTTAGCTATCTGCTCAGTAAAAACGGTTTTCAAAATCTCCACCCGTTCTCCACCCGACAAACCGATGAACGATGTTGAACTGGAAAATCAATTGACGATGACGATATAAATTTTAATAAATTCACACTACATACCTACATGTAAATATAATTTAAATTATGAAATAATGTATATATCTCCGGTAACAACATAAAAAAAAAATAAACATCAGTAGTATTTTTTCCCTCTAATTCAGGGAACTTTCGCATTTTTTCAACATTCGCTGCAACTTTATCATACCTACCATATTTCTAAATATAATTATCTACCTTCATTTATGTTGCTGTTGGGTGTTGATAAGTTGTATTTATAAACAAACAAGATATATGTGCATTGGTTATAGTAATGTATTTTTGGGAAGACGTATCCAATTAAGTATATTTTAAAGTATTTTGTAATAACTTTTTATTTTAAGCATAAACTATTTATTACTGACATATTTCAAGTATAAAAATTTTACCTACGAAATAAAGATATTTTGAATTTTGAATTTTTTGAATTTGACATTTCTAATTATTTTTTTAGCACTCACCCCATGCTTAAGAAAACTTGAAAAACTTTTAAAAACGACAAAGAAAAGTTTTCGACACGAGGGATTTGAACCTGGGACCATTTCCCTAAAGTCGGGTCGCTCTTCCACTGAGCTAGTGTCGACAGGCTCGAGGCAGCGAAATTCTTCTTTGCTATATGATCGATTCCGTCGATTGTACGATTGTCGGCGGACGGACGGACGGACGTCCGTCCGTCCGTTTGTCCGTTTGTCTGTTTGTCTGTCCGGGGTAAATTCAAAAAGTACTGCATGGATTTACTTCAAATTTTGCATGAATATTACTAATAGGTCGGGTCAACATATAGGCTACGTATTATCACGCTATCACTTACGGGGGAGGAACAGTGCGGAGTAAACGGAGTCCGCGCGGACGAAGTCGCTGTCAACAGCTAGTACTCAAATATTATCCAACTCCAACAATTCCGTTTTCTTCGGTGGATAAATTATTTTGAGGAACTCTACTGACATATTTTCCTCGATACATGAAACCTACATTAGTACTCGCTGTACTTCGAAACTGTTCGAAACATTATTACTTATACAAACGTACTTATTAACGTCATGTTTAAGTTTATTTTTAGAAACCCCAAGAAGTACATATATACAAAACATTACTCGTCTATTAGCGCAGTCGGATGACGAAGCTACTGACATTTTGATAGCTTTTAAAAATTCGAACCGTTTCTCCGATATGACGAGATAACTTTTAAATATTTATAACTGGTATGATTGTTATTTTAAACTAGAGTTGCCATCCGTCCGTGTTTCCCCGGATTTTTCCTAGTTAAGGAGGAGTCCGGGGAGCGTCCGAGTTTCGTTTTATTTGTAGTCCGGGTCTTAATGCAAATAACGCGCGCAACTCGTAATAAAAGTTCCTTAATTTAAGAAGATTCTGTTTTATTTTTGTTTTTTTAAGACGTAATTTGGTTAAAAAATCAATGAAAATAAATAAAAGTTAATTTAAAAACAGTAAAACTTTATTTTATTCTACTGAGTAAAATACTCTTTAAATGTCCTGGTTGTAAGCTCCGAAATCCGTTTTTTTACATCATAAGATAGCAAACAAGCAGATGGGTCTCCTGGTGGAAAGAGTCAACCATCGCCTATGGACACCAGAGGTATTAAATTGTGCGTTGCTATCTTGAAGCGAGGTCTAATGCTACATGCATAAGTTTACAGGCTACCTTACCCTCCAAATCGGAACACGACAGCGACAAGCACTGACGCTATTGCGGCAGGAATAGGTAAGGCGATGGTACCAGATCCGGGCGAGACAATGCAGAACTCTACCACCTAGTAGCCACGATGGTAGTGACTCGTATCGCCAATCGGTCGCCTTTTACGACCTGCCTTTTTTCACGTTTCAAAACGACGGAGTTTTTTTTTTCACGTTTCTTGTCCTGGTTGACAGATTTTTGAGATGGCAACCCTATTTTAAATTAGTAATCTGGACTGCTATTTAATTTTTGGACACAGCTGACGTGCAAAAATATCTGTAAATTATAGATTACTAGCTGCACCGTTCAGCCCGCTGCATTATAAGTTTTGGGTGTATCCCGCGGGAACCATTCATTTTTTCAGAGTAAAAAATCCAATGTGCTATTCCAGGTCATCGTCTACTTGTGTGCCAGATTTCATCGAAGACCGTTCAGTAGTTTTGGTGTCATTATCAAAGTTAAACTTATTTATTCAAAATGGGATTAGTGCTTAACCCCTTTTTACCACTTTTTGGTACTACCGCCTTACCTATTCCTGCTGCAAAGCATCAATGCTTGTCACTAATGTGTAACGGTTTGGAGGGTAAGGTAGCCGGTAGACTTATGCATGTAACATTGCCATCCCACATGGAAGCAACGCACCATTAACATCTTTGGTTCTCTTTCCATCAACTGTCAGCACCATACGACTGTGTTAGTTTACCACCAGCTAGCTGACTATGAGCGAATGCCGATATCCATACTGGTGATATAAATGCAAAGGCTGTCTCTGTGCTACGCTTTCATATGTACTTACTACAATTTATTTATTTTATTTCATCAAAATAAAAACGATATAAATTTACAATTGTTCAACATTCTTAAATCTCGTTGTAAGTGATGAAAGTTTCCATGAAAGATGTCCATTACATTACATATTGATTACATATTATTATACTTGTGGAAGAAGTTACGCGAGTCAGCTAGATTTTTCGATTAAAAAATGCTCTCAAGTACGAATTGAACTCGTATACCCAGGGTCCCGTACAAACTTGTAGCTAACCTTACCTACATGTTTTCATGAGTCGAGGTCAATGGGAAATTATCGGGACAAATTACACTTACTTGAGAGAAATCGTAGACCCTAGTACGAGTATTTAATATGAATTTCAACTTGATACCTCATACGCGTTCCCGAGGAAAAAGATCTTGACACATAAACAGACGAATACTTCATAACGAAATAATCCTATAACGGTTCCGTATTTTTTTCTTATGAAGTACTTAACCCTAAAATTACATTTATAGCATATTTTTCTGAATTATCATTATTATAATCAAACTAGCGACCTGCCCGCGGTTTCACCTGCGTAACTTTTGTTCCCGTAGGAAAATCGGAAAAGTTATACACTTAAACCAAAAAAAAAATTATACACTTAAACCTTCCTCAAGAATCAGACATAGGGACAGACAGAGAGAGCGACTTTGTTTTATACTATGTAGTGATAAGTATCGTCATTTCATACATCATACGTCGATCACAATTATTATACTCAAATTGAAATTATAACTAAAGTAGAAATATTTGAAACTAGCTGCAGCGTGCAGCCCGCTGCATTATAAAAGTTTATGTGAATCCCGGGGGACCAACTCATTTTTCCGGGATAAAAAGTAGCCTATGTGCTATTCCAGGTCAGGTCTACCAGTGAGCCATATTTTATCCAAATTTTTTCAGTAGTTTTGGCGTAATTGAGTAATAAACATTCATCCATCCACACATGAATCCATTTAAACATCCTCCCATTTATAATATTAACTAGCTGACCCGGCAAACGTTGTTTTGCCATTCATATTAGGAATCCATAGCGGACAAACAACGTGACACGTAATTTATATGTGGATTGTCCTTCCACGCAGCCAAAATGGCATTAAACTTTATATGGTGGTTAAGTATTCTTAAATTTTTTTCTAATTTTCCGCGCAATTTTCTTAATATTTTCTTTTATAAGAACCTTCTCCTTACAATTACAAACACAATAAAAAAATTACCGAAATTGGTCCAGCCATTCAGGCGTGACCAAGGAAAATATGGATTGATTTTTATATATATAAGATATAGATAGATTGAAGCGTTACTTTTAAATTATGTCCAGTTTGATTTAGGGTTCCAGATAGTTTTAGTGTCTATCTACAACATAAATTACTATAGATTTAATTTTTTTCTACTACGTAAATCTAGCGCTATAACCTGTTCTGGTTTAATTTTGACATGATATTATATATTCCAATAAGCATTTTATCGGAGCCTGCAACATTTAGGACGCGACTGCACAAGGCTCTGCCGCTGGCAGGTTATAAATTACCTGAAGTTATTTTCCCGATATTTCGTCCAACTTTCCTGTGCTATGATTACAAGTTAATTGCTACGGCAATTTTGTATTCTTAAAGTTTCTGAATAATATTACTATAAAAACATACTCCATTTAAAATATATGTTTATCTAAATATATAAAAGTTTATGAACATATTTTAACAGTAACCTTCAGTTTTAAATTTAAAAAATCTACATATTTTTGAAGTGAAAACTTCTTTAGGCGCGTTGAGCGTTTTGGTAGAGGGTAAAATCCTCGGTTCGCGTCACCGACATGCTAATGATAATAGTATATCTATATTTATATAGAAAATTCCTATCATTCGAAATTATTGTACTTTTTGTCAAGATTGTAGTGTTTACTGTTTAGTGTTAAGTGATTAGTGTTTAGTGTTAAGTGTTTAGTGTTAATTGTTAAGTGTTAAGTGTTAAGTGTTAAGTGTTAAGTGTTTAGTGATTAGTGTTTAGTTTTTACTGTTTACTGTTAAGTGTTAAGTGTTTAGTGTTTGCTGTTAAGTGTTTAGTGCTTAGTATTAAGCGTTTAGTGTTAAGTGTTAAGTGTTAAGTGTTAAGTGTTAAGTGTTAAGTGTTAAGTGTTAAGTGTTAAGTGTTAAGTGTTAAGTGTTAAGTGTTAAGTGTTAAGTGTTAAGTGTTAAGTGTTAAGAGTTAAGTGTTAAGTGTTAAGTGTTTAGTGTTAAGAGTTAAGTGTTTAGTGATTATTGTTTAGTGTTAAGTGTTAAGTGTTTAGTGTTTAGTGTTTAGTGCTTAGTGTTTAGTGCTTAGTGTTTAGTGTTTAGTTATTAGTGTTTAGTGTTAAGTGTTTAGTGTTAAGAGCTAAGTGTTAAGTGTTTAGTGTTTAGTGTTTAGTGTTTAGTGTTAAGTGTTAAGTGTTTAGTGTTTAGTGTTTCGTGTTTCGTGTTTCGTGTTTCGTGTTTCGTGTTTCGTGTTTTGTGTTTCGTGTTTCGTGTTTCGTGTTAAGTGTTAAGTGTTTCGTGTTTCGTGTTTCGTGTTTAGTCTTTAGTGTTTCGTATTTAGTGTTTAGTGTTTAGTGTTTATTGTTAAGTGTTGTTAAGTGTGTAGTGTTTAGTGTTTACTGTTAAGTGTTTAGTGTTTAGTGTTTAGTATTTCGTGTTTCGTGTTTCGTGTTTCGTGTTTCGTGTTTTGTGTTTCGTGTTTCGTGTTTCGTGTTAAGTGTTGTGTTTCGTGTTTCGTGTTAAGTGTTAAGTGTTTCGTGTTTCGTGTTTCGTGTTTAGTGTTTAGTGTTTCGTATTTAGTGTTTAGTGTTTAGTGTTTATTGTTAAGGTGTTCCGTGTTTCGTGTTTCGTGTTTAGTGTTTAGTGTTTAGTGTTTACCGTTTAGTTTTAAGTGTTTTGTGTTCCATCTTAAGTGATTATTGTTTAGTGTTTAGTGTTTAGTGTTTAGTGTTAAGTGTTAAGGGTTAAATGTTAAGTGTTTAGTGATTAGTGTTAAGTGTTTAGTGTTTAGTGTTTAGTGTTTAGTGTTTAGTGTTTACTGATAATATATTATGTTTGAAAAATAGTTTTATATATTTTTTTATATAGAAAATTCCTATCATTCGAAATTATTGTACTTTTTGTCTGTTTAGTTTTAAGTGATTAGTGTTTAGTGTTAAGTGTTTAGTGTTAATTGATAAGTGTTAAGTGTTAAGTGTTAAGTGTTAAGGGTTAAGTGTTAAGTGTTAAGTGTTAAGTGTTAAGTGTTTCTTGTTAAGTGTTAAGTGTTTCGTGTTTAGTGTTTAGTGTTTAGTGTTTAGTGTTTACTGTTTAGTGTTAAGTGTTAAGTGTTTATTGAACTTAACTTGTATTTTACTCTGTACGGAACCAAACCACCGTACAACGAGACTCTTTCAAATCGGCTTGATTCTTTGGCGTTACGTAGAGATGTGGCATCTGTATATTTTTATCAATTTATAGATATGTTTAGAGAGGGAGTTACCGGTGGGAGGGATGCGCTGTGCCACGCTCCCGGCCGCATGGGTACCACCATCTTGCCTATTTCTCGGCAGAATGCGGTTTCGGAGAGAAGGGCAAGACAGGCAGTGCAATTACTGGCACCGAGCTACCTGGGCCAGTTCCAGGTAAACTAGTATATTATGTTCACTGGCGACATCGACTACTTATCAATAGATGGCACGTCTGCGAGTTTGCCTGTCCAAGTAATATTAAAAAAAAAAAACAGTAGCAGTCGTGGGACTGCCGATAGAAGTGAAAACGGAACTATTAAGTTGAGAGTAATTAAAACTATATGCAAAACATAGCTATAGATATACTATTATCATTAGCATGTCGGTGACGCGAACCGAGGATTTTACCCTCTACCAAAACGCTCAACGCGCCTAAAGAAGTTTTCACTTCAAAAAAGACAAGCCCGCTGAGTTTCTTCCGCCGGATCTTCTCAGTGTGTGGCCGCGTTTCCGATCCGGTAGTAACTCAAAAAATGTTGACTCGTCAAAAGTGCCTGTAAAGGATAATTTGAATAAAAATGTTTTGACTTTGACTTTGACTTTGGACAACGAAGTAATCCTACAAGGGTTCCGTTTTTACCAAGTACGTTACGTTTTTTCTGTACCGTAGTACAGAACTTTTTTTAAATTTTTTTTAATATTACTTAGACAGGCAAACTCGCAGACGTGCCATCTATTGATAAGTAGTCGATGTCGCCAGTGAACATAATATACTAGTTTACCTGGAACTGGCCCAGGTAGCTCGGTGCCAGTAATTGCACTGCCTGTCTTGCCCTTCTCTCCGAAACCGCATTCTGCCGAGAAATAGGCAAGATGGTGGTACCCATGCGGCCGGGAGCGTGGCACAGCGCATCCCTCCCACCGGTAACTCCCTCTCTAAACATATCTATAAATTGATAAAAATATACAGAAATAAAATATTTGAACCCTAATTACGCTATTCGAAGGTACCTACCAAAACTAGTCAAACTCAAAATTCAAAAACTAATTCCATATTTTGATCAAATACATATTAATATTATAAATGCGAAAGTACTCTGTCTGTCTGTCTGGTAGATGATGATCTGGCACATGGGCTACTTTTATCCCGAAAAAATGAGTTGTTCCCGAAAAATTCACCAAAATCTTTTATCATGGAGTGGTGTCCGCGCTGCAGCTAGTATTATAGATGCGAAAGTAACTGTCTGGCTGTATATCTGTTTTTCACGCCGAAGCTAGTGAACCGATTTGATTGAAATTTGGTGCAATGATAGCATAGATATATTAGAGGGTTATATACTCAAAGTAAGTTAGTTTGAAACCGAGCTGAGTGCGCGTTTTTGGTGTCGACTGCGTCTTAAGACACTGCGAAAGGGTACCTATTTCACGCAAGTTTTTTTTTTTTTTTTTTTTATAGAAGAGGGGGCAAACGGACAGGAGGCTCACCTGATGGTAAGTGATTACCGCCGCCCATAGACAACCACACTACCAGAGGTCTTGTGATTGCGTTGCCGGCCTTTTAAGAATGAGTAAGCTCTTTTCTTGAAGGTCCCTAAGTCGTATCCATTTGGAAAAATTTCTGCCGATAGCTGGTTCCACAAAGGAGTGGTGCGGGGCAAAAAGTGCCTCGAGAATCGCACGGTTGTGGATTTCCAGACATCGAGATGGTAAGGATGGAACTTCGAATTTTGTCGCGATGTCCGATGGTGAAATTCGGCAGCAGGAATTAGTCCAAACAATTCCTCGGAACATTCCCCATGGTAGAGCCGATAAAAGATGCAGAGTGATGCCACATCTCTACGTAACGCCAAAGAATCAAGCCGATTTGAAAGAGTCTCGTTGTACGGTGGTTTGGTTCCGTACAGAGTAAAATACAAGTTAAGTTCAATAAACACTTAACACTTAACACTAAACAGTAAACACTAAACACTAAACACTAAACACTAAACACTAAACACGAAACACTTAACACTTAACAAGAAACACTTAACACTTAACACTTAACACTTAACACTTAACACTTAACCCTTAACACTTAACACTTAACACTTAACAATTAACACTAAACACTTAACACTAAACACTAATCACTTAAAACTAAACAGACAAAAAGTACAATAATTTCGAATGATAGGAATTTTCTATATAAAAAAATATATAAAACTATTTTTCAAACATAATATATTATCAGTAAACACTAAACACTAAACACTAAACACTAAACACTTAACACTAATCACTAAACACTTAACACTTAACACTTAACACTTAACACTAAACTCTAAACACTAAACACTAAACAATAATCACTTAAGATGAAACACAAAACACTTAAAACTAAACGGTAAACACTAAACACTAAACACTAAACACGAAACACGAAACACGGAACACCTTAACAATAAACACTAAACACTAAACACTAAATACGAAACACTAAACACTAAACACGAAACACGAAACACGAAACACTTAACACTTAACACGAAACACGAAACACAACACTTAACACGAAACACGAAACACGAAACACAAAACACGAAACACGAAACACGAAACACGAAATACGAAACACTAAAGACTAAACACGAAACACGAAACACGAAACACAACACTTAACACGAAACACGAAACACGAAACACAAAACACGAAACACGAAACACGAAACACGAAACACGAAACATGAAACACTAAACACTTAACACTTAACACTAAACACTAAACACTAAACACTAAACACTAAACACTAAACACTAAACACTAAACACTAAACACTTAACACTAAACACTAAACACTAAACACTAAACACTAAACACTAAGCACTAAACACTAAACACTTAACACTTAACACTTAACACTAAACACTAATCACTAAACACTTAACTCTTAACACTAAACACTTAACACTTAACACTTAACACTTAACACTTAACACTTAACACTTAACACTTAACACTAAACACTTAATACTAAGCACTAAACACTTAACAGCAAACACTAAACACTTAACACTTAACAGTAAACAGTAAAAACTAAACACTAATCACTAAACACTTAACACTTAACACTTAACACTTAACACTTAACAATTAACACTAAACACTTAACACTAAACACTAATCACTTAAAACTAAACAGACAAAAAGTACAATAATTTCGAATGATAGGAATTTTCTATATAAAAAAATATATAAAACTATTTTTCAAACATAATATATTATCAGTAAACACTAAACACTAAACACTAAACACTAAACACTTAACACTAATCACTAAACACTTAACACTTAACACTTAACACTTAACACTAAACTCTAAACACTAAACACTAAACAATAATCACTTAAGATGAAACACAAAACACTTAAAACTAAACGGTAAACACTAAACACTAAACACTAAACACGAAACACGAAACACGGAACACCTTAACAATAAACACTAAACACTAAACACTAAATACGAAACACTAAACACTAAACACGAAACACGAAACACGAAACACTTAACACTTAACACGAAACACGAAACACAACACTTAACACGAAACACGAAACACGAAACACAAAACACGAAACACGAAACACGAAACACGAAATACGAAACACTAAAGACTAAACACGAAACACGAAACACGAAACACAACACTTAACACTTAACACTTAACACTTAACACTTAACACTAAACTCTAAACACTAAACACTAAACAATAATCACTTAAGATGAAACACAAAACACTTAAAACTAAACGGTAAACACTAAACACTAAACACTAAACACGAAACACGAAACACGGAACACCTTAACAATAAACACTAAACACTAAACACTAAATACGAAACACTAAACACTAAACACGAAACACGAAACACGAAACACTTAACACTTAACACGAAACACGAAACACAACACTTAACACGAAACACGAAACACGAAACACAAAACACGAAACACGAAACACGAAATACGAAACACTAAAGACTAAACACGAAACACGAAACACGAAACACAACACTTAACACGAAACACGAAACACGAAACACAAAACACGAAACACGAAACACGAAACACGAAACACGAAACACGAAACACGAAACATGAAACACTAAACACTTAACACTTAACACTAAACACTAAACACTAAACACTAAACACTAAACACTAAACACTTAACACTAAACACTAAACACTAAACACTAAACACTAAACACTAAGCACTAAACACTAAACACTTAACACTTAACACTTAACACTAAACACTAATCACTAAACACTTAACTCTTAACACTAAACACTTAACACTTAACACTTAACACTTAACACTTAACACTTAACACTAAACACTTAATACTAAGCACTAAACACTTAACAGCAAACACTAAACACTTAACACTTAACAGTAAACAGTAAAAACTAAACACTAATCACTAAACACTTAACACTTAACACTTAACAATTAACACTAAACACTTAACACTAAACACTAATCACTTAAAACTAAACAGACAAAAAGTACAATAATTTCGAATGATAGGAATTTTCTATATAAAAAAATATATAAAACTATTTTTCAAACATAATATATTATCAGTAAACACTAAACACTAAACACTAAACACTAAACACTTAACACTAATCACTAAACACTTAACACTTAACACTTAACACTTAACACTTAACACTAAACTCTAAACACTAAACACTAAACAATAATCACTTAAGATGAAACACAAAACACTTAAAACTAAACGGTAAACACTAAACACTAAACACTAAACACGAAACACGAAACACGGAACACCTTAACAATAAACACTAAACACTAAACACTAAATACGAAACACTAAACACTAAACACGAAACACGAAACACGAAACACTTACACGAAGTCGTGGGACTGCCGATAGAAGTGAAAACGGAACTGTTAAGTTGAGAGTAATTAAAACTATATGCAAAACATAGCTATAGATATACTATTATCATTAGCATGTCGGTGACGCGAACCGAGGATTTTACCCTCTACCAAAACGCTCAACGCGCCTAAAGAAGTTTTCACTTCAAAAATTTTAAAAAAGTTCTGTACTACGGTACAGAAAAAACGTAACGTACTTGGTAAAAACGGAACTCTTGTAGGATTACTTCGTTGTCCAAAGTCAAAGTCAAAGTCAAAACATTTTTATTCAAACTATCCTTTACAGGCACTTTTGACGAGTCAACATTTTTTGAGTTACTACCGGATCGGAAACGCGGCCACACACTGAGAAGATCCGGCGGAAGAAACTCAGCGGGCTTGTCTTTTTTGAAGTGAAAACTTCTTTAGGCGCGTTGAGCGTTTTGGTAGAGGGTAAAATCCTCGGTTCGCGTCACCGACATGCTTATGATAATAGTATATCTATAGCTATGTTTTGCATATAGTTTTAATTACTCTCAACTTAATAGTTCCGTTTTCACTTCTATCGGCAGTCCCACGACTGCTACTGTTTTTTTTCTGACTGGGATGTGCAAGTTCACTCACTTGCACCCTGCTGCTAGCGCCCAGATATATTGATAAGGTTTTATAGCCGATATACAAAGTTACTTCGAAGTACTTTACTAATCTTTCTCATGGGATGACGCTTCCGGATATTGTTGTGATGCCTAATTATGCACTCGGAAAAATGGGCCGTATGAAGTGTGGTATAGTCTGCGAAACAGTAAGCCCAACGTGCCGCTCACGCGGTACGTTGCACATGTAGAGGAAGAGCAGGAGGATAGAGCCACAGAACAACTACAGAAGACAATCTAGATACACGTCTTCGAGCAACGCACACATAGACATTTCTCACGGACGCGAAATCTCGGTAAGTTTCGGTTCAATGCGAAAGCGGATGTCGCCGCGTACGCTAGACACGGCTACAGCAGTTAATTAAATACGTGTTTATAAAATAGAACAAGTAAAAAGTTATCGTAATTGTGCAGTGGACGGCTGTTTTAACTCGTCATTAAACAGTAAATTATCAATTTTTAAGCTACCAGTTGTTTAATGGAGGTAAATAAGTATTTGTTTGTATTCCCTTACGTGTATTTTATGTGGATGTCGCAGGCAAATTGTATAATTTGCACGTATACAAATGGCGTCGTCAGATTACAAAGATAAAGTCATGTCGTTTTAGAAAATGCCTTACGCCGATGATAAAATCTCGTTAATCCATACTAATATTATAAATGCGAAAGTAACTTTGTCTGTCTCTTCCTCACGTTTAAACCGCTGAATCGATTTGGATGAAATTTCATACAAAGATAGTTTAAGACCCGGGAATGGAAACAGGATAGTTTTTATCCCAGAAATTCTACGGGAACGGGAACTATGTGGGTAAACCCCTGGACTTTATATAGAAATTTTTGCACGCGGACGAAGTCGCAGGCACAGCTAGTTTGTAATGTGCATGATATTCTCTGCCGCCGTTAACAAACCGCCGCGACATATTGTCTAAATTATTTTTGATTTGTTTGTCGTGGGTTATTTATTTTGAACTTAGATTTTATTATTATTATATACTTATTTAGAGCGCCATTTATGTCATCAATCGAAGGCCTTCGCAACGTTAAAGAATAGGACTCCTGTAGAAAGTTGCAGCCCTGAGCCTGCATTTAGTCCCGCTAATATATGTCCTGTGAGTTGATGCACTTGATTCGTACATGAACTTCAGGAAACCCAGTTCGCGTTCCGTGCAGTTTATTATTTGCGCGTTTATTATTAAACGTTCTTATTCAACAAGTGCCCTAAAGCGAGACAGAATTACTGTTTCGTAGATTCGGCTTTACATGCTAATTAGTCTACTAATAAAAGGCTGTAATTATCAATGGTTTTGCAGCTTTTCTGGTTTGGGTATTCCTATGATGGTAAATACCTAAACCTAATGTAGGAAACAAACAGATTGTTCTCCTTAAGGAAAGTTAAACCAAGAATAGGCACCAAATATGTAAATTGTGCGTTGCTATCCGTGTGGCGGGATGGCAATGCGTAAATTATCGGCTACCTTACTCGCCTAACCGAAACACGGCGATGACAAGCACTAAGGTAATTATGGCAGGAATAAACAAGACAGTGGCACCAAATACCCGGGTGAGACGTTGCTCAACTCAACCACCTAGTAAAGTAGACTTATTTCCACTCGTACGGAAATGCACAGCCAGCTAGTAGTGAGTTGTAGATGCATACAAGTATATTAGATGAGTATGGAGCTATTTGTTTGTAATTTTGTCCGGCTCAGAGACATTTTTGTGTTATTTTTTTTTGAAGTGAAAACTTCTTTAGGCGCGTTGAGCGTTTTGGTAGAGGGTAAAATCCTCGGTTCGCGTCACCGACATGCTAATGATAATAGTATATCTATAGCTATGTTTTGCATATAGTTTTAATTACTCTCAACTTAATAGTTCCGTTTTCACTTCTATCGGCAGTCCCACGACTGCTACTGTTTTTTTATATCATAAGATAGCAAACAAGCAGATGGGTCTCCTGATGGAAAGAGTCAACCATCGCCTATAGACACCAAAGATGTTAATGGTGCGTTGCTATCGTGTGTTTGCTTTTAAAAAAATATTTTTTTATTTAACCTACTTTTTTATAAAATTTTAATTTTTTATTTAACCTACGTTTTAGCGTCGATAGATAACAATGGGTCGCCCTCTATGAGTATATGAACCTCATGGTCGCCCTTTAGTAATGGTGATGCTATTATAAAAAAAGAAAAAATGACTAACTGATAGATCCATCATCGTACATCTGGAAACATTGAAATTTAGCATTTGCGAAGCGTTGAGAAAAATGAATTTTTAGAAGATCACAGATTGACATCTCGAACAAAACGAAAGTGCAAGTTGTTTTGCCGGTCTTTTGTAAGCTATTCAAACGTTTGGCTTAGCTAAGTGCGATGCGGGGCTCGGAGCTTTGTGGAATAAGTTTAAAGTATTTCCGAAGTATATTTTGTTTTTATACGGATAGTTTTTACAAACAACTCGTTATTGAGCTAAATTAACTTCAAATTAGGTTGTAATTCAATACGACTACGAGTGATTAATTACCCCACCAAAATATTCAATACAAATTACTTGAATATTTTGTTGACAAACGTTCCTAAATCCTATCTTTTACCTAAACTATCCTCTATAATATAACTATGTATCTTTTAGGTTGGACCAAACAGTAGATACTCACAACATTTCATTGAAATCGGTTATATAGTATAGGAATCCATAGCGGACAAACAAAGTGACACGTAATTTATATATATATATATATATATATATTAAGATAACACAAGAGTATAAAGCAAAATACTCTCTAGAAACTTTAAGAAAAACCATTTTTTTGTTTCCGATGCAATCGAGTTTTATATTTAGCTACATTTTACAGCTAAGAACGCTTACTTATAAAATGTAAATATACATACTCGTTACACGCCAAAAATATACACATCGTTTTACAAAAGCAAACTTCATAGACACGCCTTATGTTGAAATCTATAAAGCGCAATCGTACAGCCGCATTGCAAAAAAAACAGAACTCTTATTTTTCAATTTTAGGGGTTCGTAGGCAAATGACAAAAAAACATAACTTTTTTAGTAGTCACATCTATCAGTCTGTTTGTCCGTTTGTTCGTCCGTATATCACATTTTCCTCGAAGATTGTAAATAATAGGTATATTGTATAATCCGCTACAAAAAGATGCAGTACAATTTTGAAATATAAAATTAGTGAAGGTAGCTCTCGATATATGTAACTGAAGGATGAAAAATAACTTTAAGAGTGCATAGTCATGTGATGTATCATTAGATAGATATTTGTAAATTATATTGAAGTTTGTACGTGTGTTTTTTAATTTTTCCAATATTTTGTGAAATATTCGCATCTGAAGTAGACATGTGTAACACTGCGCTGCGCCGCGCAATTGCGCTAACTCAATTCACTGAGCGGGTGTGTCAACTCACTTATTCAAAATGTGTTAGCGCACGGCGCAGCATAGTTATACCACAGACTACTTAGAGAGTATACGCAGTAAACTCTCATTCAGTTGCAAAATTATCATGAGTCATGACTCTTATGTGTCGCGACTCACTCGTTGAGTTACCAACGAACCAACGCAATTCATGCGCTGTGCACTGTTTGTGTTATGAATCTGTAGCGTGGCGCACGGCGCACGTTTCGCTCGCTGCTCATTTCCTTTTACCCGCAAGCTGCGTTAGATTTGTTGCGCCATGGCGCAATTTTGAGTTAGCGCAATGAGCCGGCGCATTACACTGCGCTTGAGTTACTGATTTAACGCAAGGAATTTCGCTGAGTTACCCATGTCTAATCTGAAATGGTAAAAACTGTGTTCTCCCCTCACTTTAATATTTAAATCCTCGAGTGAATTCAATAAAAACTTCAAACGAAAATTGGTTTAAACAAAATTAATCTGAAATATAGATAATTTTGATAATTGCATTCGATAGTATTTCGGTAGCTGTACAAAATAAATTTGTTTTTAATAGTGTCTTGAAGATATACAAAATTATTTTTTCGTTGCTATGGCACCCTTCGTAAGCGAGCCCAACTCGCTCTTGGCCGATTTTTTTATTCCCATTGTCAGATAGTATAGGTATATACTATACGTTAGTAATATAAGGAAATTACCGATTTAAAATTAGTTAGCCTTGTTTGATCCCATCTTAGACTATCTCGTTGCTAAATTTCACCAAAATCGTCTTTTTTATACGATGGGCTAATAGACGAGCAAACGGGCCGCCTGATGGGAAGCAGTCAACGATGCCCATGGACATCCACAGCAGAAGAGGAGATGCGCTGCCGACTTTTACGAGACGGATTAAGAAATTCGTTAATTCGCCTAGTAAAAGATCCAATGTTATACTTTTCAGGAAATATAGACTTAGCGAAATATAGACTTATCGTTTTAGCAATTTAGCCGTAAAAAGCATTATATAGAATGCTACCCAAACCTGATCGCAACGTCACCAGCCGGTTTCAATTGTAAATTTAAACCATTCTCGAATCCACTTAAACGCTAAAAAAATCATCAAAATTGGTCCAGCCGTTTAGGAGTTCAGTCACATACACATGCGCAGAACAATCCATACTATTATTATAAATGCGAAAGTAACTCAGTCTGTATTTTCTTCACGCCTAAACCATTAAACCGATTTGGATGAAATTTGGTACAAAGATAGTTTGAGACCCGAGAAAGGCCATAGGATAGTTTTTATTCCAGAAACTTCAAGGGAATGGGAACTATGACTGTTCGTGTAAGACCCCGGGACTGTCTATCTCTTAAACCATGGTAATAAGGAGTAATTTATATTTTAAATCACGGTAATAAGGAGTAATTTATATTTTAAACCACGGTAATAAGGTGTAATTTATATTTTAAACCACGGTAATAAGGAGTAATTTATATTTTAAACCACGGTAATAAGGAGTAATTTATATTTTAAACCACGGTAATAAGGAGTAATTTATATTTTAAACCACGGTAATAAGGAGTAATTTATATTTTAAACCACGGTAATAAGGAGTAATTTAGGCTACTTTTAGAATTATTTGCACGCGGGTGAAATCGCGGGCACAGCTAGTTATATAATAAAGATGTAGGATTATAATAGTAATTTAAAAATGTAAACCGACTTCAAATTTCACCTTTTTTTGGAAGAATTGGAATATACCTGATTGAAATCAACATCATTATTTCGATATAGCTTTTAGTTTACGAGAAAATCGTGAACAAACATACAAACATACACGCGCTTGTGAAATTTTGGTTCGCGTTCTTGGTCGCCTAAATAGATACTCAAACATTATCCAATCACAACAATATTACACAAGTATATGTCAAATTGATAACCTCCGTTATTTCGTTGGTTGAAAACTAGCCAGGTACAAACAATACAACTAAAGAGATTTTACTGCAACTACATGTATAAAATCGACGGATCCTACGTAAATTGTCGTAACTTAAAAATGCGATTTTTGTTTTATTTGAGAAAATGAGTCTTTTAATAATACGAAGACTAAAAATATAATTTCTATTAGAGTTGGATTTTTCTATTAGAGGTTGGATTTTTCTAATAGAAATTTCATTTTTATTCTTCGTGTTATTAAAGGATCTATAAAAGTGGAGTCATTTTATCAAATAAAACAAAAATTGCATTTTTTAAGTTACTACAACTTACGTAGGACCCGTCGAAATACGAAACAACTTTTCCCGACCTATTACTTAACAACTAAACAAACATACTTGCCAATCTTGTTTACATCATAGCCAATGTTTTAATACAAAAATCAGGACAGTGCGGTGTTTTGCTGGCAGGCCGCCAGGAGGATTCATCACGTTATATAAACCTGTATCATGCTCGTAGCTGACTTTATGTAAACTGTGTAACCTGGAACAATCTTCCTGTTTGTCCAGGCAAAACATCCTGGCATAATGATAAGAAACTTTGAAAACCTTATTTCCTGAAATACTGGCTTGTCAAAATTAATGAGAACTTGACATACGAACCATGTAACCTGTCGCTATTGTTAAATTTCTTATTTATTAATGAATATAAAAAAACTAATTTAATAAAAAAATGTATTTTTAAGCTCGTATCCCTGAATAGATAGACAGAGGCACAACAAGTGCACCCACGATTAGTCAAAGATGAGCCACGATTAGTCCTACAACGTGACACATGGCAATCCTCAACCGTCAAACGGGCACTTACCCAACTCGGTCAACTTTGTTTTTATAATAAATAAATATCTCTGGTTAATTTGTACACGAATTGATCTAACCTCAAAGTAAGCAAATTATTTGCTTACAATTAAACTGAAATAACACATTTTTCAATTGCCTGACCCAAAAACTATCCCGGAACCTCATGACCTCATCAACACCGACGCCAGACTACTAGACAACAGAGGTGAGGCCTTATTTAATAAATTAATTAATTTAAATATTATAATATGAATACAACTGGACATGGGCTTTTTTATATCCCAGGGCCCAATTTGTCTTAAAAATAGTTGAAGATCCGTAGTAAAACATAGATTAAATTCTTTTTAAATAATCAACCCCTAAAAGGCTGAAATAGGGGATGAAAATTTGTATGAAAAACTCTATAGACGACATATTAATCTAGCATGTCGTCCATATAGCTGACGCTAATTATTAAGCACAAGCTGTTTCCAGCGACTTCGTCCGCGCGGACTTCGTTTACTGCACACAGCTCCTCCCCCGTAGGTGATAGCGTGATAATATGTAGCCTATATGTTGACCCGACCTGTTAGTAATATTCATGCAAAATTTTAAGTAAATCCATGCTGTACTTTTTGAATTTACCCCGGACATACATACAGATAAACAGACAAAAATTCTAAAAACTATATTTTTGGCTTCGATATCGATTGTAGATCACGCTCCAAGTATTCTTTTAAAAAAATATTCAATGTACAGTTTTGACTATCTACGATTTTATTGTATGTATAGATATAGATTAATTTTATTCCCCGCCAAGAAACCACTTAAATTTTAGTAATTATAAGTATTAATTAATTAATTAGATTCCACATCATTAAAAATACTGTCTAAGATCTTTACATCACTTCGTACTAGGTGGTAGAGATACATTGTCTCGCCTGGGTCTGGTACCACCGGCTTAAATATTCCTGTCGCAATAGGGTCAGTGTTTGTCACTGTCATGTTCCGGTTTGGAGGGTAAGGTAGCCAGTAAACTTATGCATATGGCATTAGACCTCGCCACAAGTTAGCTACGCACCATTAACATCTTTGGTGTCTATAGGCGATGGTTGACTCTTTCCATCAGGAAAACCATCTGCTTGTTTGGTATATTATGATATATAAAAAATCTATATATTAATATGTGAAGCGAAAACTTTGTACCTCATTTTACGAAAATCACGCGACCGTAAGAGGTAATTTGGCAGAGTTAAAGTGTATATGGTATATTAAAGTATTAAGTAATTAGAATCCACTTTATTAAAAAGACTATCTAAAATCTTTGCATCACTGCGTACATATATATATTAATACGTGATATATATTAATACATGATAGAATGTTTATTTTTTTTATGTTAATGTATTTCTAATGTTTTTTTTTATTTAAAAATATTAGGTTTCTGCAGTCCTTCGTAATGTAAACTTTAATTGTGCTAAATTTCATACTCCACCGTTCGCGCAGTTGCCTTAAAAAGGGGTATAAAATTTTCTTTTACGTATTAATGTATAAATTTCAACAAACTAACGCTAATGATATAATTTGCATGCCACAGAACGGTTTCCCATTCTACGACCGCTACGTGAACGCGAGCTGAATGACGCTAATTACGGGCTACGGCTACGAGCGTTGACTCAGCGGGATATAGTTTTCGTAGCAGTCTGGCTTCTTTCCAGCGAGGGAAGCCAACGCCTAAAAACGCGACTCCAGATTAAAAAGATTACATGAGCTTAGTCTACAAATCATGTCTAATTTTTTATGTGTGCAATGACAATTATAGGAATTCAATCAATAAATTAGGATTTCAGTAATTTTTAATACCATGTATTTCATATACAGATTAACTGGTTTTCCCCAGTCATCCTATCTGTACATACCGAAGGAGTGTTCTATTACCGAATATGTAAAGAACATAGGTATGTAAATTTCGACCTAATTATCCGATAACAATGTTTACTACAGATACCCGCACGTCGCAAATAAGTTGTTTACAAACAATGATTTCCCGAACTCACGTTATAGACTCTATAGTACAACAAGCGGTAACTATACTTTTTGAATATTATTATAGATACTAATTTCGCGAAAAAATTTAAGTTTTTCAGTTCTTCTCAAATAGTAAATTAAATCAATATTTCGGATGATACGACGATTCTGACCTCTCTGTCTACCCAGTAAAGGATTTCCCCAGGATCGTGAAGATATGTATGTATGAAATTTATTACTGGTTATGTGGTATTAAGTAAATTAATAAGAATAACAAAATAAAAAGTAGAATAATTGAAAAGGATTATGTACCTTTCTAAATTTACATGCTAGTTCTGTTAGCCCAAATAGGATTTAAGTCATTTGTTATTACTCAAAAAACACCACTGTAAACCTATTTATGCAAATAATAAATTATTAGTATTTACTATGTAATTAATCAATATTATCATTTTATTTTTATTGGTTATTTATGACCATTAACACACACAAGCACACACACACACACACACACACACACGCCAAAACATTCTACACTAATGCTTAGCTGTAAGGTACCATAACACGTATCGTTCGGATATTTTTCCCGTGTATCTCCCATTATTACTACGTTCCAATTAAATTATGAATAGTTTGACAAATGAAAAATTAACAATGATTAGTTCAATCCCGATTCCTAGAAGTGTAACGCTACATACCAAAATATTTTCAGCTTAATTTAAAGCTTCTTTATTGCACAACACGGTTGAGAATGACGTGCAGTTGGCACTATAACCTAGTAAGGTCATGGCATAACTTCAGTTGCAGTCTGAAAGGCGCCGGCGGAATTCTGAAGAGGTTAATGGCTTTTGTAATGCAGTCGCTTTTTATAAGAATAACTAATTCTAGCGTATGCGGGACAGACTTTTAAATGGAAGTTGAAAATGGAAAATTATATATTAAAATGTAGTTAACGATACGTACATCAATTTTAAAGTATTATATAGGATAGCCTACTTCATCTTTTTTGTGCGGCGAATTAATATAATATATATTTTGCTCATCCAACCTTTTTACTTTTTGTTCCGGGCCCTCTTTGAAAAATATACCATCTGCCGTTCTACCAGGCAGTTTGTAAAAGGCGATTGGCTATGTGAGTCATTACCATCGTGGCTACTAGGTGGTAGAGATCTGCATTGTCTCGCCCGGATCTATCACCTTATCTATTCCTGCCGCAATAGCGTCAGTGTTAGTCACTGTCGTGTTCCATTTTGGGGGGTAAAGTAGCCGATAAACTTACACACACACGCACAAATGTGGCATTAAGGCCTCGCTATAAGGACAGAAACGTACCCTTTTAATATTTGGTGATGGATCTTCCAATCTGGAACACGATAATAAGCATTTACGCTATCGGGGCAGTGGTATCAAATACCCGAGCGAAACGTTACGGAACTCTACCATCTTGTAGTCACGATGATAGCCATACGTACTATACACCTTTACGGACTGTCTGGCAGAATGGCAGATGGTCAATTCCTAAATTCTACCTAAAACCTACTTCAGGCACCGGTTTCTCACAAAAATAGTACGTTGAAATGTAATTTTACAGCTTGAGCTCTTAAATTCTAGATGTTTAGGCAATTTTTGTTATAAAATTAAATTAATAATTAAAAAATTATAGTGATAATTTATTTTTACTTATTTTGTATTTTGTATTAAAATAAGTTATTGTATAATAACACAATATTATATTTATTAATTATTAACACTTGTACTGTTTCACAGGATACGTGTTAAGATAATTATATTTAATTTCCGACCGGTTTCGTTACACAAACATCCTCAGGGTATTTACAGTTACTAACTCTTTTTTAGTTAAGTTAGGTAGTAAGATTTGTAACTATAAATACCCTGAGGATGCTTGTGTAAGCGAAACCGGTCGGAAATTAAATATAATTATCTTATAGTTATTATTTAATAAATATTGTGTTAAAATAGAATTTCACCAAGTGCCGACGATAAAAATATTTATTTATTTAATACTTTATTGCACACAGAGAACAGCACAATTAGGGAAAAAATAAACGTAACATAAGTACAATGGGCGAGCATATCTCTACTTAAAGAGATTTCTTCCAGCCAACCCGTAAAAGGAGATAAAAAAAATCAAATGAGTAGACTTGGTGTACAAAAGAATATTATGTTACATAAATAAACTAAATATATATTGGTCCGCGACTTCGTTCGCGCGGACTTCATTTACTCCGCTCCTTCCCCGTAGGTGATAGCGTGATAATATGTAGCCTATATGTTGACCCGACCTGTTAAAAATATTCTTGCAAAATTTGAAGTAAATCCATGCAGTACTTTTTGAGTTTACCCCGGACATACATTGACTTTCCTACGATTTTATTATATGTATAGATAATGAAAAAAAAAAACACATACGATATAAGGGAATCTTACAATTCGGCTAAAAATGTTCTTTAACGCGTTTTTTAAAGGAATCAAAAGTCAGAAAGAGGCGAATCTCACTAGGCAGAAAGTTCCACAAATTTACTGCATGTACCGTAAAAGAGTACGAGAAGGCAGCAGAGTTACTAGGAGGAAAACGCAACAAGCTTCTAACGTTAGAACGACACGGGGAATCTGGAGAGTGCAAAAAACTAAAAAAGTTACGGAGATATTTAGGAGCTACAGGAATGTATAATATATACAAAAAATATATTTGTTTGCAAAACAATATGTTATATATTGACAACATCATTCAGGTAGGAACTTTAAAGTAACGGATTAACACAAAAGGGGATTGGAACCATGAAACTGTATTATATCTGGACGCAGCACTTCTAATACCTACCTGAAATAATACAGCTGTATAAAAAGAGATGGCGAGACCTCATAGACTGAGATGTAACGTAGGTATATGTTTCAAATGATTTATCCGAGTGCGAGCTCCACCTTTACGTAATACTTCATGATTGCAACTATTAATTTTTTAAATTCTATTAAACTTGTGTCAAGCATTGCTAACGACTTCATTTTGCTGTCACTACAAGTGAATAATGGCACTACGAGGAATGACGAGTTACCCGTACTAGCACCGCAATCCGCATTTTTATTTATCGGGTTTTTATTCATATTTGACTTAATTGTGAATTATCGGGCATGGTTGTGAGTAAAGTAATCAATATTTCCATCTTTACTTGGTGTGCAGAAATCAGAAATCAGAAATACTTTATTCAATAAAACTTTTACAAGTTATTTTGACACGTCAACATATTTTTTTAAAAACTACTACCGGATCGGAAACGCGGCCACACATCTTGGTGTCTCTATAGACGATGATTTTATTAGGAGATCCAACAGCTTGTTTACTACCTATGGTATGAAAAAAAAATTTTCAGTACTAGAATTGTTAAATGTAACATCATGGACCCAATCGCATACATTTTTAAAGTTCATGCGTATAGTTTTGCGGCAAAGTGAAAAATTTGCCATCAGGAATTATACTCCGTGTTCGTCCGGCTCCCTTTGAAGAATAGGCCAAATGCCAATCTATCTCAGGCA